>JAYMFT010383386.1:0-20342 GCA_038088735.1 Panulirus argus
CACACACACACACACACACACACACTCTCTCTCTCTCTCTCTCTCTCTCTCTCTCTCTCTCTCTCTCTCTCTCTCTAGCCCAAGCCAGGTACCCATTTATCAACCAGCCCTGATGGAAGGCTGAGCACATGTGTTGGGTGTTGTCTGACTGCTGTGCCCATTATTCAAACCCTGATGGGCCCAACTCCTGGCACGCCCATGATGTGTGTGTGGATATGTGTATTTTGATCCTACTGAGGTTATTGTAGTTTATCACTGTAAGTGATATCATAGGGTTTGTTCTTGTTCTGACCTATTTGTGTTTACTATATTGGGTAGGCAAAATCATTGTGATAGTGATCTCAGTTGGTCATATTTACTAAGTTGATAAAGTTGTGATTGTTTTAAGAGATACTGATCAAGAATCTTTATCATATTGCTCCTTGCAGGACCATGGCGTTAACCTACTCAGCAGGGCTGATCATATAGCACTGGTTGGGATAATGTTTCTTGTATAGTCTACTTTATGTGTCACATTTGTAGTATGAGAGACATTATGGAATCACTTTATTTGTCATTATCTGTCACCCATCCTCTGTCTTTCAAAGGGTGGAACACTTTTAACATGCAGTTCAAGTTTGGTCTCTTTGGTCTCAGCTTATAAACCCTGAGTTAGATACTCATGAAACTCTTTACAGCTTTTTGCAGTTATCTAAGAGAATGATTGACATAAGGTCTATAACTCTAGTTTGGAATTTGCCTGAGTTATGCCTCTTTTAGATAAGTTTAACTTGTAACCTTACTTACCTCTTAATTTGCAGAAAAGTCAACCTGTAGCCATGAAATTGTATATAGCTATTTCTCAGCATCTAAAGAATTGAAAAGAATAAGATCCATATGTCTAGTATGATTTTTATGCCACTGATAAAAAAGTTGAACATAGAAATTATTCCGTTTCATAAATTAAAGAAAACTCCCCTTTTTTTCTTTGTTCATGAAACTCTATGAAGCTGTTTCCCATCATCTAAAGAATTAGGTGATATATGATTCATAACTCTAGTTTGAGTTTTTGCTACTCATCCAAAGGCTCAACCTGGAATTTAACTTTGTCCATAACTTGAGAAAATTCTTAACTTTGCACATGAACATTAATAAAGTTTTCTCCCAGCATACAGAGGTTTGATCAGTATGAAACTCATGACTCTAGTTTGGTTTTTCATGCTGCTTATAAAAAGGTTTAATCTATAGCTTAACCTGCCTCATTACTTGAAGAAGTTTCACCTTTTGCCATTGACCTTTATTTACATTTTATGCCATGTTAAGTTTCGGGTTAAACCTTTTTAAAAAGGTTTAACCTGAAACTTAACATACCTTAAAACTTGTAGAAACCATAAGAATTTTTAACCTGTAACTTGTCCTACCTTGAAACTTAAAGAAATGCTCTCCTTAGGTCATGCAACTTTATACATGTTTCCCAGCATCTAAAGAATTGAATGGCGTAAGACCCATAACTTTAGTTCGACTTGTGTCCCACTTACAGAAAGGTTTAACTAGGGACTTAACCTAACTCATCCTCCAGAAAATTCTGCCTTTGGCTGTGGAACTTTCTTCAGATGTTTTCTAGCATCTAAAGGTTTGAGAGGCATAAGACCTATAACTAGTTTATATGAACTAAATTCAGTTGGAAGGATGAGTTTGTGTTCATCAGTATTTTATTTATACCCATCAGGCTGTCACATGTGGTCAGGCAGAACAATAACTTTCTAAAGACATCAAAATACTTAACCATCAACTTAATTTCAGTAAATGTCATTTGGTTATTTATGATGATTGTTAATATTTTCAAGACAGTTTTCTTTTCAGTCTCATTTTACTCCCAATAACTGCTGCATTGCAAGCCAGGCCTGTTACCCATGGAACACCTTTGTAGCTCTTGATATTACTACATCTGTCTCTTCAGTAATCATTCCTAACTTTGTTATGAGGGAGTTAGTGTGTAGGGAGAGAGGAGAACTTGGAAAAAGAGTCACTGGTTCCCTTAAGAGAATATAGAAATGTACAGGTGTAAGTATGGGAAAGGAAGAAGGATTCAGGGACAGCATAGACCTCCTAACCCTGACCTATGCAGCTGAAACATGGACATGGAATGAGTCACAGAGATCAAGATTCCAGACTGTGGAAATGAGGTTTTTGAGAGAAGCATGTGGCATGAATAGATGGAATGAAGAGAGAAATGTGGTGGGTGTATGAGACATTTGTTATGGCAGGGAATGCAAAGGAAATGAATTGTGGTGTAGTAGAATGAGTTAAACGTTATACTTTGTATTGATAAGGAAAGTTTCCAAAAGGAGTATATGTTAGTACAATTAAAGATGTTAATGTGAGTGGAACCACCTGTGACTTGGGGAAATTGAATGACAGAGCACTGAAAGACAGGGATAAGTGGAGACTCTTTTGCCATGGCCACCCTCGTAATGGGAGTCTCCAGAGGGAACAGGTATTAGAGATATAGATAGAGAGACAATATCTAGTAGTGGTATAATCTAACTGGGCTAGTTATTCCTGCAGGAGTTGGATTGGACTTGGCTGCACAGATCATCCAGCAAGGCCGTGACCATGGTATAGCTGGTTACAACAGGTGGCGACATTTCTGTGGGTTACCAAAGGTGGCCAAGTTTGAGGAACTAAATGATGTGATGTCCTCAGAGACCATTAAGAAGCTCAAGTCCATCTACAAGTAGGTTTACATTTTTTCTTTGGAAGGGAGCATGGCAAAAGTTTCTAGATTATATGTAAAATGGGGGAAAATATGAGTTTGTGTGGAGTACATATATTTATCAGAATAAGAAGATGTATTAAAAATATTTGACTCTAGATTCAAGAATTTTATGTTAAATCTTTGAATCAGTACCTGTGGCTTTATTTGAATGCATTGCTTAAAATCTTACATAAAAGAGAACTTAATTCATTGTCATTGCATGAGTGAAACAAATCCATCATAGTGGAAGTTTTTTACAGTAACTAATGAAAACAGAAAAGGGAATATTAAAGCATTTCTTTATGCTGATATGTTTAAAGAATCTCAGACATTATAGTCAAGATATGTTAAGTTCCATACATAAGAAAAGTCTTTGAGTAAAAAGGGTAGGAAGTTCATCCAGGAACTGGGTGTCTCTGCCCCTTTCTTACTTGCAAACCTAGTGTTGGGATCTCAGCTTTGCAAAAGTGATTCCCATAAAATGTTCATTATTATATGTATTTAATCCACCCCATGTAAATGGGATATGAAGTTAATGACAGTATACTGATAGAGTAGATGAAGAGAATTTAAGGTGTATTGAACATTCAAAAGGATAAACAAAAAGAAAATTTCAAGAAAGTAAATTACAGTACATTACAATTGACACCTATTGTGTTCATCCTCCTTAAATAGAATCATACTTTGACACAGAGTTTTGTCTTACCTTATACTCCTACTTCCCATTCTCTCCATTCCACTTTTGTTACCTTTCCCTGCTGTCATCAACAAATCTAGTAATGTTCTTTCACTTTCTTCTCACCTCAGGTTGTACCACAGCCTTATCCTTCATTTTCTGCTTGTTTTTATCCCACATCCATCTCTTCCTCACCCAACCCACAACCCTATACCTATTGACCTCACTCTCATATTCCCTACAATATCGTTACTCTACCTTTCTTCTTCGGTCTCCCAATAACCCTTTCAATCTATGTCAGTTATCCCTACACCCACTCCTCCCTTGCTCACACCATAATTTTTCCTCTTCCCCTAGCTTATGCCACATTATTTACTTCTGCCCCTCTTCATACAATCTTTCTCTCTCCTCCTTACGCACCAAAACCTTTTAATTTTCCCTTCACTCGTAGCTCAACAGCCTTCCAATATTCTTTGCTCTCCTCACATCATTTTCCTACTCTTTTGTTTGTTCAGTAACTTACACTCTTTTCCCTTAATTTAATAACATCTTTGACATTAGTAACACCATTATACAAAGGAGAATCTGAGCTTGTGCCAAAACAGCTTAGACCAGTTAGCCTGACATTAAGCAGAATTAGATTCAATGAAAGTGTTATATATAAAAGACACTGAAAAATGTGATTAACATCACTTACATAAATGAAGGTCAGCAAAGATTTGTACCGAGCAACTTTTAGTTCACTTCACTGACACATATGAAACAAAATTACAAAGAAAGAGAATGGACATTGTTCTTCTAGATTTTGCTAAGGCATTTTATGATGGAGACTATAAACTTTTATTAGAGAAGTAGCCAAGAACAGTATTTTAGGTGAATCAGTAACATGGTTTGAAGAGATTTGAAGTAATAGAAAATTCAAAGGAGCTGCGTATGGAATAACCAAGAAGAAAAAGATGTTCTGTTGGGGGCACCAGAAGAAATACTCAAATAAAATATTTAAATAAAAACAATACATGGTTGCGGTCAGTCCCAAAAGATGTTCTGTTGGGGGCACCAGAAGAAATATTCAAATAAAATATTTAAATAAAACAATACATGGTTGCGGTCAGTCCCAGATGACTGTAAGATTGATAGTTATGGGATATTAATGGTAGCAAAAAGAAACAGTATTTTCTGTCAAGCATGACATGTGATGAGTGCTACACACTGTCTCTGGCTTCTTGGCAAATTCTTGTCGTAGGTACTCAAAGATACTTCACTCACCATACATCCCTTTCCTAACCCTTCACTGACCCCACAGTTCTTGCTCTGATCCTTTTTTACTTCAAAACCTTCTCTACCTTATTCACTTGTGTCTCCATCTCACTCTGACCCACAGCCTCCTCTCCCTGTCACTCTGAGTTACTTTCACCTTTCATTTTGCATTCTCCCCCTCCCTCACTCATGCACACATGGCTTCTTTTTCATCCTTCACCAACATCTTTCAGTCTCTCTTTCTCACCCAGCAGTGCATTGTCACCTCATCTACAGTTTCTTTTCTCATACTCACCTCACAACTTCTCTCCCCTTCTTTTAGCTTATAATCTAACCTCCTCCCTTCACTCTGCTTGAATTCCTAAAGCCTTTCTCTTCCTCACCCATCTTTCTTCCATACCACCAGGGATGTAGATGACATCGACCTGTTCACAGGGGGCCTTGCAGAGAAACCAAACAGAGGCGCACTGGTGGGCCCTACTTTTGGCTGCCTTATTGGCCGTCAGTTCCATTACCTTAGGCGGGGTGACAGATATTGGTATGAGAATGATCTTCCACCCTCCTCCTTCACCAAAGGTATCTCAGAGCACTATGTTTTCTCATCTTTTCATTTCTTATTCATAATTATACTAAGATTTGCTCAAAGTTACTTCCAGTCATTAGTGCTGATACAAATTTCATTGTTACTCTAATTTTTCTTTTGCTATTCATTGTTAGAATTTTTTAGATTTTTCATAACTTGTTAAGAACCTGACACATGCATTTTAACATTTGATCATAATATGATTAGATAAGGAAAATATTGTCCAGCTTTTGAGTTACTATACAAAGATATGAGTTCAGAATTAAAGATTTCCTTTTGCCATTCTAGAGGGTTAGATTGAATGTTATGTTTAAGTGTGAGCATTTTTCACTGTTAGTTATTAAAGAAAGACATGGTAAAGGTTTCTGCATTTTTCAGTTTATCCATGTGTATGTCTCTTAGTTTTTGCATCATTCATGCATATTTCTATGTCATGAGATAGAGATTTCTGAATTTCTTACCCATGGTTCCACATTGTACTGGTAGATTTAAGTTTATACTATATTTCATTTGTATTTTGTTGGAAGAATGTAATGTCATGTTTGTAATTTACACTCACACCATTGTTAGAATATTAGCCTTTTCCTTGATACTGAATCATGTCTCTAGAGTACAAAATTTGTTAGTGTGTTTTGTATATCTGTTTTTCTTCAAATCTGAAAACCACCTTTACAGAAACATGAAAAATTACCTCAAAAGGAGAAAAAAATTCGTTTCACCATTCCTCTTCTTTACTTTGAAATGAACTGGCAAGTTACCATAGCTAAAATTATTACAAATTGATTTTGTAGTCAGTGGTGCCAATTGTTGTTTATGGAATTATTTACATGAATAAGGCATGAGTGAAAGATAGTTTCTTGAATAGGAGATACTCAATTATTCAGCATAGACATTTTGACGGATAATGCCATAATCCCCTACTTACAGCCATAAAGGTGAGCTTGATTTAGCTAATATAAACATATCTATTAAAGATACTTAACACAGTACTGGTAGTGTGTATAAATTTGGTGCTTGATAGCAAATAATAGTGATATTCATAAAAAATAGTATCAACCTAAAGTCCTGTTGATACTCTAGACCGTACTATAGACACTAAAGACTACATTTCCTCTTTTCACAAACCATACCTTCAGTACCATATAATTTTGATACCTTTAATGCATCTTCTTGATGTAGCAGTTGACATTTACATTGTGTCCCCCAGAACAGTTGTATGAACTGCGAAAGGTGAGCCTAGCCCGGATTGTATGCGACAATACAGACAGTTTACAGTACATCCAGCCCAAAGTTATGCTCGAGGCTGACTCCTTCCTGTAAGTTGTTAATCTTACTTTTATATTAGACTGTAACTAATTATTTGTGATCATCTGTTTACACATTATGGGGAGAGAGTTTTACACTCATGATACCCCATCTCTTGTACATTCTGTGTATAAAGACTTTATAATCATTGTGAGCTGTGGGCATTTACCATCTCCTTGCTTAGATTCCATCCATTCACCACCCTTACACTTTCATGATCATGTTGTGCATATAGATAAAGGAATATGAAAAACTTTATGCATTTTACTTGAGATTGATAAATGGAATGTTATTATAGATATCGGACATGACCTCTTTTAAGTTATCAGTACTGTACTACAGTTAAGGAACTTGATAGTATGGTTGATGGTTCAGGAAACGGGTAAAGAATATATAACCTTTTAATATAAATGCTTTCTCCAAATCCATAAATACCACATTTATATCCTTCTGTTTCTCTCAGTATTTCTCACACGCTCTTCAAGCAAACACCTGATTCACACATCCTGAAGCTACATTGTTCCTCCTGAAGCTGATGCTCTGTGCATGCCCTCACCCTCTCAATTTCCACTCATCCATACAGCTTACTAGGTACACCCAACATACTAATACCTCTGTAATTTTAACACTCACTTTTATCTCCCTTAGTAAGAGGAGCATAAGGGGGTGAGGGAATGTTAGAGTCATCCAACGTGGAGTTAGAGAAGAAATGGGAACCAAAGAGAGTTGCTTTGTGTATGGGAGAGACAGCTATAGTACCGTCAGGATGGAAAAGTGAGGGAAAGGTAGAGCGACAGAAGTTGTTAGAGATGCCCTTAGCTAAAGACCAGAAAGACCTATCCGTGGATGATGAGGACAGGTTATCGCACTTCCTTTGAATAAAGGAATGCTTTGCCTCACGAATAACTTGCTTGCAGCGATTACAGGCTGTGATGAAAGCTGAATGGGAGCCAGAGGTAGGAAAGGTTTTCCATGCCCGATACTCCTAATCCCTTGCCTGAATGGCCTCAGAACAGGAACGGTTGAACCATGGACTGGATGAAGAAGTAGTCATAGAGGAAAAAGGGATAAATGCTTCCATTCCCACAAGAATAACCTCTGTTATATGTTTAGCAGAGACAGAAGCAACACAACATAAGACATAGTAATTTACCCAGGGAAAGTCAGAAAAGTAGTTACGTAAGTTATTCCAGTCAGCTTTGTTCAGATGCGATCAAGTATAATAAATAAAATATATATATATATATATATATATATATATATATATAAATTTTTTTTTTCATACATATCCACCATTTCCTGCGTTAGTGAGGTAGTGCCAAGAACAGAGAACTGAGCCTTAGAAGAAAAATCTTCACTTGGCCCCCTTCTCTGTTCCTTCTTTTGGAAAGTAAAAAAAAAGGAGGGGAGGATTTCCAGCCCCCCCGCTCCCTACCCCTTTAAACGCCTTTTACGACACGCAGGGGTTACATGGGAAGTATTCTTTATCCCCTATATATACATATATATATTTATACATATGCATATACCATTTCATATGCCATTCCCTTAATACTCTAATTTATCTTACTCAGGTAGATGCATTATTGCTTTTTTGAAATACTCCTTTGTAAAGTTTTCATCTCTTACTACACATTCCAAATGCTCCTGACCTGAAATCCTACTCTACTAAAATGCATATCTCCTTTGCACCATCATCACCAGTTAGTGACACAGTGGTATTAGTTACAGTGTCTGTCTTTGAATGTTCATATGTAAATATACAAAGCTAATTAATGTCTGTCTTTGAATGTTCATATGTAAATATACAAAGCTAATTAATACTCCCTTTCAAGATGTGGTATATATGAGAAATGTATATGTTAAAGTCATTCTACATACTTGTTAAAATGGTTAAAACATCTGGCAGATATAAACAAATGGACATTCAGTTACAAACACTTTCACAGTGCCCTTTTTTCATATTCATTTAAGTTAAGAGGAAATTAACAATAGAAAAAAATGTTTCTGTGCTGCAGTTTGTAATAAATGTCATTTACTATATGTTACTTCAAAGTAGAAAAACATAGATGTCAGGTAGCACCAACCAAGTTAATGATGATATGACAGTTGGTTGTTTGTTGAGATAACTGGTCTGCATCAGCGCATGTTATCCACTTACTATCCTTAATGGAAGATGCCCCCATTTGGTAATAAAATTTACTGGTACTTATATTTGGTAAAATCATTTTTATGAGTTGATTATGATTAGTTACTTAAATGTTGTGTCCCTCTCCTTATGTTTGTGGTAACAGATCATACTTACATGTTTGTGTGAACCCATAGCATCCCTTCCCTTCCACCAGGGTGCAACTGCTGGCCTCCTGGCATGCCACCTATGTCATGAGAAGTTCCTTGATCTAGAGCACCTTAGTGGCCACCTGTATAACGTGCATAAGGTGTCCGTCACTTACCGGTAGGTAGCTGATAAATCATTTTGTTTACATTTATCCAGTATCATGTATGTATGCATATTTTGTCATACTAACAGGTCTTATGTATTTTATCCCCTTCACTCTGCTCTTTTGCTTCATCTGTAGTTTGTTTTTATATTATTTCCCCTTCATCTTACATGAATAATCTTAGGTATGCTTCCCACATCCATTTGGTTCATTTGTCTATGTCATCTACTTACCCTCTTTTGTAACATACTTGTCTTTTACCTTCTTAACTCTGTGTCCCCAAGTGAACTAATTGCTTTGTCTGTTTAGTCTCCCAGAAAAAGTGCCATATCATTTTCCATTAATTTTGCTGCTTCTTATGAATGTACTTTCATTCACATGTGATAGAGTACCATTCACCACTTTTTACCATTATATCACCTACAGATACACATATTGAAGTATTTTTTTACACTTCATCAATGATATTTCAGTTAATTTTACTAAATTGCTGTTCTTTTTGCACCTTACATCACAAAGCTCAGTAAAACTGTTCAGGTGTTTTCAAAACAAATGTTGTATACTTATCAGCAAAACTTTTCACGCAAAAATAGGGTGAATATGCTGCAAAAAGCCTCAGTTAGGACAACAGAACTGATAGGAAAAAAAAAAAAGAAAGAGACATAAATAAACAAGCAAACTGGACAAGTTAAATGAAACTGATCATGAACTCAAAGTTTGAGGTTATATTTTTCATAATTTCCATAAAATTATAATGAATGCTGAATATGTAGTAAGATAACCTCTTAGTTATCATTTTGAAAACAAGACAGCCATGATGTAAAACAAATGGGAGAGGGAATGTAGGAAAGTTGATTTCTGAGCTTAACAGCATGCTGAGAGCATCAGCTTGTATCTTTTGTCTTAATTTTGATTAGATGATACATTACACAGAAAAATATCCATGTAGTATAAATGGCCTAACACCTGCAAATGACCAAACATTTTAGTTGATAATCTACAGTGTATTTAAAACTCAACCATTTTCTTTAATGGGTAATACACTGCTTATCATAAGTCTTTTAGAGTGACCACTCTGTTTTCTTCAGCTGTACATGACTTAATTTAGTCCCATTTTTGAAAATTTAGTGTACTAAGCCAGTACTTACTGACCTCCCAGGAGGTGCTACTATACCTAGGTAGAATTGTCATCAGAATGCCTCATTTGATCACAGTTGCACCTAAAACCATGGAAACATGGCTTGAAAGAAAAATTAAGGAGTATTGAGGGATTATGTTTTTGATAATGATAAAATACACATTTTATTCTTGTCATTATACATCATAAGGACCCTTTCTACAAGGCTTCTTGCAGCTTCAAGGCCTCACAACAGTCAGTTGCTAGGAAAGGATGGACTGCACTTAAAAACACCTTTGATACCATAGACAAGGGTATTTATGCAAATGTAGATTTCAACTAGCCATCTTCATCAAGTGAGGGTGAATCTTTTATGAATTATAATAAAAAGCATCCAGATTCCTTCACTGGCTGTGACTTCATCCACTGTTTTGGACTCTCACGACCAGCAACTGATATCACAGTAGTAAGAGTGAAACATGGTAAAAACAATGAAAAGAAACCATCATGTGTGGAAAAATGCAGAATATATGAGTAAGGAAAATATAAGTTGTTACAATGTCAAACTTCAAGGAAACAGTCAAATCAAGTGAATTACCATGAATTATATATAAGATGATATCACCCTTTGCAGGCACCTCAGTGACCAACTAAGGACCAGTAGTAAGGTTAATCAGTTGTATTTCATTTTCCATCAAGATCTTTCTTTCCAGAGTCATTCTCAATGATTAGCAAAATAAGAAGAAAGTAAGCATTAAACAAGTACAGTGCTGTACTATACACTATGCATCGTGCTAGCATACCACATGAACCCATCTCAGTAGCAGTTTAGCTGATGTAGGAGGTGTGAATGCTTTGTTTAGCTCCCAACTTATGCCATGGATTTTCTGTGTTTTATTCACTGGGGCCCTAGACTGCTTTTAGGACACTAAGAATTATGAGAGAAAGAGTGAATCTAGAGTAAAATAAGCCAGTATTACTGTGGGATATTTGAACAGAGGCTATTGAGGATCATTGCCATTTTTGTTGGTTAGGAAACCCACTATCCAATTATTTTTCAACAAACTACAAGCCATACACTAATTTCAAACAGGTCAGAATACTGGGATGCTCGGTAGGGTTTCATGGCTTAATGAAAGTCTTGAAAATAAGAGGAAAACAACCAGATTAATGCTAATTGGCAAGTCTTAGTCTTTACCAGCAAACCTCTGGTGGAGGCATACTTTTAAATTTGAATAATTTTGAAGATAATGCTCTGAAACCAACATTCCAAACATTTAGGGGGCATAGTAAAGATAGCAATACTGCATGAACCTGGTAAACAAGGTTTCCTAACCCAGAAGAGGTAGAATAGACTTATCAGGTTAAGCCTCTTTGTATAACCCCTAAGATAGTGTGTCATACTACATTTAAAGGAAATTTAAACATCATGTGGGTAGAGAGGAAGATTAAAAAGATAAATGAGACAGCAGAGGACAGCAGAGGAAGACTTTGATTGTGAGGGATTCCCAAGGGAAACTGATGATACCAAGGGTGCCATTGGGTACCAGACAGCTGATAACTTGCACCTTATGGATAACATGTTAGTGAACAAGCATTTTCTAAAAATATGCTACTTAGAAGACAGGGTAAAGAAGCTGGAGGACGTTGTTAAGGATCATGAAAGATGCCATACTGTACTAGATGGGACTCTAGAAGACAAACTGAAGAACCTGGAGGTTTGTGCTAGGGAAAACAAGATTTGTCAGAGAAAGGTAGTATTTCAGAATGGTAAATGACTGCTTAGCAGAACTTGAAACAACTGAAGAACACAAGCCTAGAAATCCTGAAACAAATAGGCAAATTGAAATATTGTGCAGGGTCATTGAGGAGGCAGTAGATGCAGTGCAAGACAGGTCCAATAAGGAAGCATGTCTTAGATTAGATGAAGAGTTGAAAGGGCAAATGCTGTCCAGGACAGCTGTGCAGCAATGAAAATATAGATTTTAGATAAGGTAAGAGATAAAGAGGATATTGCAGGACTGTGGGAGATAATAGGAAGATGGCTCACTATGTAGATATGGAAGCCATGTGGAGGGAGGTAAATAGGCTTAAGTTATTAATGGTCTTTGAACTGGAGGAAGATGAAGATCACTTGCCAAACAAGGAGGAAAGAGTAGCCAGAGAAGGGCAGAAGGTTTATGAAGTAATTCACATGATGGATTTAATATAAACAAGTGGAGAAATTAAAGAAGCTGGGAGAATGGAGAAATACAGATAAGACACCAGGTTAAGGTGCCCTAGGGTAACATTTGATATGGAGATGTGTAGCCATAAGGTTCTTTAAAAGGCATATGTGCTTATCAGAAAGGAGGAATTCAAGTGAGCATTTCTCATGAGTGACAGGCTAAGGAAAGTGAGAGAGACAGCCAAGGAGAACTGGCAAAAGGCAAAAAATGAGAGGTCACATCAGGCCACCCCCACCTCTAGTCCAAGGAGGCCAGAACTAGGGACAGTTAAGGACCATTTACGTGAATACAACAAAGAAATTGTGGGAGTGGTGGAGATGAAACTCACAAATGAAGTTTTCTCTAACCTGTTTTGTCCAGATGGGTACAACATGACAGGAAAGGATAGAGAAAATAAAAGAGAGGTTGATTATCCCTCTTGATAAGGGATTTCATTAAATTATGAGAAATATCAGTAGATGGTGCCTTCAGACATGACATAACAGAGAAGATTACTGTGGGTAGGAAGTGTTTTAAAATACTTTTAGTTTGCATTCCTCCAAAGAACTGTTTTGATGACAAACTTTTAGTTTGCATTCTTCCAAAGAACTGTTTTAATGCAGAACAGGTTTATCTAGAAAATAATAAAGGAACATTTCATGGTGAAGGAAGCAACAAGACACTACCTCTGAGGAGATGGTAAAGTATTGATAATGGGGACTCAATTACAGGAAAATAGACTGGGAAAACTTAGATTCCCATGGAGACGCTGAATCAAGGAGACACAGATTCCATGAAATTATACAAGAGAACTTCCAGCATCAACTAGGGAAGATCACACACCATCTGTACTTGACCATGTCTTTACACACTGCAACATGGAGATAAAACATAAGTATGATGCTTCTATTGAAAGGGTGACATGTAGTGCATGTTTTTGAATATGTGGCGGTGGAGGATGCAAGAGAGGGATCACAGTGGGCACAGGAACCAGAGGGGAAGTACATTCATGGCATTTACATGGAACTAATCAAGTTCTTTGAGTGTATTGATTAGGTGAGGGAGTTCTGTAATAAGAGTATGGACTAGTGCTACAGAAGGTTTTATGAAATCTACAATGAAGGAATCAGAACATGTGAACATTTGAAGGCCAATAGGGGAAGAGGATCAGAATAGAGAGATATGGTTCAGTTTGAAATATAAAAAAGCAAGAGAGCTCAGGGTGTACTATGAAGAATATGTGAAAGACACTACAGCCAGCTAGCATATGAAATATGTAGGAGATGAAGGAGGGAAGAGCTGGGAGATTTTGAAAAAATGCATTATGGAAAAAGCAGAAGACAATCCAAAACTTTTATGTAAGTTCTACAGGAAGAGACTCATATTATAAGAGCAAATGATTAGGCGAAAGGAACTCGGGGGAAGAATTCATGAGGAGGATGTGAAAATATGTGAGGAGATGATTGATGAGTTGAAGTGTTTTTACTGTGCACAGTAATGCATAAGTATTACCAAGGTGAGAGGGGAATGGGGAATAAAATCTTGAAATGTATAGTAATTGACAGAATGACATAATCAGGCTATCAGAACAATGTGACCCACATAAAATCCATGGTCCTGATGAAATCTCCCCATATGTGCTTAAAGAATGTGCAGAGGCATTTGCGAGACCACTAGAAATGTTCATTAAATTATTAGTGGAAAGTGTAGTTCCAAAGATGTGGAAGAGGGTAAATGTTGTGCTTGTGTTTAAGAAGGGGGATTGGGAAACTGCACTTAACTACAGGCCAGTCTCACTAACAGGTTGCAAAGGAATGACTACTTGCAAAGGAGAAACTTTTTAATTGAGAGATAACTTTGTTTTGGGGATAGAAGGTCGACTACTTGCAAAGGAGAAACTTTTTAATTGAGAGATAACTTTGTTTTGGGGATAGAAGGTCATGCATAACCAGTCTTCTACAATTCTATGGCATGATAAGCTCCATCTTAGATGAAAGAGAGGTATGAGTAGATTGCGTGCTCTTCATATGCCAAGAAGCCTTTGACACAGGTCATCAGAGGCTGATTGAAAAGTTAGATCTACTGGCAGGAATAAGGGGTGGGCTACTTCACTTGGTAGAAGACAACCTTTTTGGCAAGGAACAAAGAACACAGATAAGGGATGCATTCTTGAAGTGGGCTGCTGGGGTTACATGTAATGTGGGAAAGGTTATGGTCCTGGGCTGACAGCTGTTCTTGGTGTATATAAGTGATTTGCCTGATGGAATTGAGTCATATATAAATGTGTTTGTGGATGATGCCAAATCATGAGGGAAATAAAGATTAATGATGATTGGATCAGCCTACAAGGGAACCTGAACAGACTCCAAAGTTGGTCTGATACAAATATGATGAGTCATTCCAGGTAAGTGCAAGTTGATGAAGATGAAACAGAGTGAAAGAGAGCCTTGGTGTTTTTATTACATAACAGGAAACAAATTTCAGAAATCTGCTTGTGAAAATGATTTATCGCCTGAGTTACACATTATGAGAATTTTGAAAGAGGCTGACTGTCAGCTGGCAAATACAAGAATCACATTCATTATATATAGACAAGTACATATTCTTGAGATTACTCACTACATCTGTCATACCAAAACTGGGTTATACTCACAAGTCTGGACACTGCACCTAAAGAAGCACAAAGATCTGAATGAAAGGGTACAAAGAAGAGGAATTAAGGTGTTATCTGAATTAAGAGAAAAGAGCTGCAACTAGAGGCTGAGGGTTACAAAGCTGTCCACCATAGAGGAGAGGAGAGAGGAGAGTTTTTAAATCAGCTGGATGATGACTGGGAACAATTCTTCAAGAGATGCAGCACCAGAGTAACCAGAGGCCATTAAAAACTAGGTAAAATGCTTGTTAGAAAGTATGTTAAGAAGTTCTGGTTTAATAATATTAGGGTGGTGGAGGGTTTGAATAAACTAACTAATGAGGCAGTGAATACTGACAGTTTACAAAGGTTCAAAAGGTTACTTGATGGTAAAGAAAGTTCAGGTGACAGGTCCCCATAAGTTTAGAGCTCTCTCCTGTACTTAACAAACAGATGATTCCACATGTAGGGCTTCACATGTGTAAGACACCCTCACCTTACCATATTTACAGATTGGTAATTATGTTGGAATATCACCAGGCACATAACTCAAGGTCCATGGATCAAAACCAATGTTACTTTTTTCTTTCAAGAGATGAGGATCCATAGTTGTAGAATTATTCCCATTCTGTTCACAGAGATAATTATACACTCCTGACTCTTAGTTAGAATGGGACATGGGGGCATCCATGTCAAGGGATATGAGGATCAGTGGAAAAGAAAGTCAGAGGGTTGGAGTAGTATACAAGGATAATCTAGTTGACTGGAAACAATCCCCCCATCTTACAGCTGTGGCAGGGAATGTAAAACAACCTGATACTCTAAGTTTGAAGTTGAGAATTAGACTCCTACATGGCTGAGCCCAATGGAGCTAATAGTATTAAATTTACAATTGGGCTTCCATTTCTAATGTTTGTTCATCTTGATGGATCTGATATGCTGAAGTGTGCAGGTTACATTTATTGCCTTAAAGAAAAGCTTCACTTAGATACCCACATGCAGCAGCCTAATAAACTGTAAACATTTTGCTTCTTTCCTTTGAAAATAACTTTTTAAAATAACTTTTTATCCATTGGATATTTAACTGATTCTTACCTGAATTTTTCAGCAACAGCTAACCCAGCCCGTGTTGCAGCCATATTCATGTGGGGTTTGTGAGGCCAAGTTTTCAAGCCAGAGCCAGCTGATGAGTCACAGCCAAAACCATCTCTCATCCTCTGGCATAATGGGACTCAAGACTGCTTGACCAGACCCACCAGAATGTAGCTTTCATCTTTGTACAGTACTTAACTGTCAAGGGTTTAGATGAGAGCGAAGTTTTTGTAAATAATCCCCAAGCTAAGACAGTAAAGCATCCACAAAGTGTGGAGACCTCGCATCTATGTTGCTTGACCAGGTGCTACTGCAAGTATAATCAGAGGAGGAATTTCTGAAATTCAGAGATTAATGATCCATGACTCCTGGTGACCAAAGGTTACATTTTCATAATCCTTCAATGTGAGAAGTAACAGATTAATGTTTGTTTTGGCCAAACATAAAAAAATCAGGTTTAATAATGGTAAAAACCTACAACCCTCACTTCTTGTGAAAACTGATATCTCTTATGACCATATGTGACAATGTTTTCCTGGAATAGAGGGTATGAAGCTATGAGTGGTAATAATGGTTTTAATTTCATGGACTGAGATGAGAAACCAGCTTGAGAAATATGGTGAGTACATGAAGACATGAGGCTGTAGATCATTCTCCATTGATTTAGAGTATGAACTGCATCAAAATAATCCTTAAACCTCATAATGTTGTACTTATGTATATAAAGTTGTGATTAATTTGGTGATAAACTGTATTGTTTAGAGGTATAGAAAATGATTCTGAAACTGCTTCAAGATGTATAGTGATAAATGCAGCCTTACTGAAATTATGGAAAATTTATGGCTAAGGTTTTTGTTTGTGAATGGACTAAATGTGTCAGAGTATGAAATATCTCAGAAATCTTATGATAAATGGATAGCATAACTGATAAAGCAGTTATAATTACAGTGAACAGTATATACAGTTTGTAATGTTTTTTATTATTTACTTGTTTATACATGAATAGCTATACATGCTTGTTCAAAAGGCTTTGAAAGTTTAACAAAAACTTGAAGCTAGATATGTGATATATATTTTCTTTCTTTTTTTTCCTTTTCTGGCTATGACAGTAGCCATGTACTGAATGCTCTGCAAGAGAGATTTCAGAACTGATATTAAAACCACTAAGAAATGAGTGGTGAACAGATGTTAATCTGGTAAGTTATGTGATGCTCAAGTGTGTGTGACACGTTTCTCAAGAGTTTAGCCATGCTTCATGGCTCTATATCTGGTGTTGTGGGTTTTAATTGTACTTCCAGTCTATATAGCTCATGCAGCTACTAATAAATTTGTGAAGGGTTGAAAATATTGTATGTATTTTTATTGTACATGTTTGTATTGAAGGATTTGTATAGACACTGTGCCAATATCACTCACCTTTTTGATTTGAAGGGGATGGAATTATATTCTGTAGCCCATAGTCAGTCATCTGCCATGCTGTTATTGCATGGAGTTTGTTAATTGTGGATAGCGTTAACGTTACTTCCGACCACATTTCTATTGGTAAACAATGATAACTGCCAATGGACTTGCTGAGTTGTTCCATTTTTACATAGGTCTGTATTTCCAGCAGTGTACATGTACATGTGTATGGTATTTTTGTTTAATGAATTGAAATTATATTTATACATGTATATCATTTTTGCTCTGTATGTAAAGACATTACATGTCCAAAAGTCACTGAAAATAGATTATTTTGATAAAGTTTCAAGGTATAACTGAAGAAATGTAACCATATACTACACAGCTCTTGAAGTGCAGACCAGATAGTCACTTCCTAACATGTCTTCATTGTGGTAGAGCCTACCAGCAATCATATTTTTTTTACAGAAATCTAGACAAAAGTGACAGTTACTGGCTAGAAGACTCAGTCACCACTTGGTCATTGCCCATTTATCTAGAAGCAAATTTGGAGTTTTCAGCAAATAATGGATTTCAGAGGTGACTAAGAATTCAGCACAACTGAACTTGAGCACAAATCAACTAGTTGACAATCTTTTGTATTGCTATCTCAGGGGCATATCGTGCTCATAATGACACTTGGGAGGGAACAATGAAATGCAGGAAAACCTAGAAGAGAGTTTTAAGAATTGGATGCAGCTACACTTAGACATAGTATGGAAAGGGTAATTTGAGTTTCATATCTTATAAGACTCTTATATCTATATAAAATAGTATAGTTTGTAGCAGAATCCCAAAACCACTTCAGAGTATTTAATTCTATGACATCATTTCTAATGCCTTTGCCATGAATGAAGAGGAAAAAAAATAGTGATTGTTATTTTTCATATATCAGACATTTTTTCTCTTTGTGCATAAGGTATTTATTATATACCTCATTGTATGAGATAAGGTGACTTCAGAAAGAATACTGTATATGCATAATTTTTAGTAACTTTCTAATGTTTACCTGCATTTCCAAACTCTACCATTATGGATGTCAACACATCTACAGTTTTTGCTCTTGGAAAAATAAGAATAATCATTGCGTTTTACATTTTAGAAAATGCTTTATTTTTTCCAAATCTACACAAACAGATATTGAATATCTTCACTACTGTAACTGAAGATTTGTCATTTTACTTGCAATAAGTTGCAAAGTGAAAAGTATTAAAATAATCAGTTTTACATTTCTGAAAATGCTTAATTTCTTTCCTAAATCTTTACTGACAGATATTGAATATCTACACCATTATTAGTGTTGGTTTATTATTTTGCATGGAATAAGTTTTAAAGGTCATGCAGATCCTCCTAGATAAGAATGAATCATATTCTTAGAAGTGTGAATTGGTGAAAAGTATACTGATGAGTGATTCTACGCGAATTTATTTGATAAAATTTAAATCTTAATTTCACCAAGGATATCACATAAAGTATAAATATATATACTCCTATTTCCAATGTATGTTTCCCACAGTATTAAAATTATCATCATAACCGAATTATTGTGCTGTATGAGTTGCTTAATGCTTTCACTGTGTATGGTACATATATAGTCTCACTCATTCCATTCACTGTGGATCATACATATAGATTGTATTCTCTTTCATTTTTTATATCTATGTACTGCAGATGGTTCAAGTAGGGATTCCCACTTTAAAAAATGCCACATGAGGTATTGGAACAAATATTAGTGAGTGTTGTCCACTGCCACCCACCATGTGCTGCCATACAGTTTTAAGTTATTTTCTCCTTTGGGTAAGTCACCCTCAAGATATCGGACAGAGTATAAAGATAGTGTTGCATTGCCATGGCTTTAGAAAAAATTACATATAATTTCATTGGATGTGTTCAACATAATTATTCATACAAAACTTTTTCTTTCATATGTGTTTACTATTTCCCATCTGAACAAGATAGTGTCCAGAACAGATGACTGAGCCTTAGAGGGGAAAAAAATCTTCTCTTGGCTCTTTTATATACTTCCTTTGGGAAGTAATAAATGAAGGTAGAATTTCCTTGTAAAATATATGCTAACACAGATGGTAATATAAACAACTGTACTGATGCAATAGAAGCAAGAGAAATGCAATAGCTTACTCAGATGTAATCAGGGATAATACTTCTACTTACTCTCATAGTCAAAATATGTGAAATGTATTAATATTATCATACAGACTCAAGACCCGTTATCCAGGAGTTCCTGCAGTTGTAAGGCTGCACTACCTATGGTATCAGGAATAGGTTGGAATCCTTTGAAGCAAGAAGCTCTGTAACGAAAATATATTGTCTCTTCAATTGATGATGATACAGTCTTGCCAAAGATGTCTTTTCACTCAGGGTGTAACTTCAAGTAAATGGAATTAAGTAACACCTGTAATATATATATGCCCAGAACTTGGGCACATGAAGAAGCCAGGGAAAACTAGGGTATGGATGTTGATGGGGATCATGGTTTCATTGCATTGCTCATGCCAGATAGTGAATGTTGGTGAATGAGTACACTTCTTCATCTGTTTGTGGTTCTACTTCACAAACATGGGAAACAGCAAACAAGTATGTGAAACGTGTGGAGTAATCTAAGGAAATGTCTGTGGGGCCTGGATGTGGATAGGGAGCTGTGGTTTCAGTGCATTACAAATAACAGCAAGAAAGTGAGTGTGAGCAAATGTGGCCTTTTTCGTCTGTTTCCTGGCGCTACCTTGCTGATGCAGGGGTCGGCGATGCTATTTCCTGTAGGGCAGGGTGGCGTCAGGAATGGATGGAGGCGAGCAAGTATGAATATGTACATGTGTATATGTGTATATGCATGTGTA
>JAYMFT010383397.1:0-20340 GCA_038088735.1 Panulirus argus
TCCAAAAGAAGGAACAGAGAAGGGGGCCAAGTGAGGATTTTCCCTCTAAGGCTCAGTCCTCTGTTCTTAACACTACCCTGCTAATGCTGGAAAAGGCGAATATTTATAAAAGAAAAAAATATTAGTATTAGTATTATTATCCCTGGGGATGGGGAGAAAGAATACTTCCCACATATTCCCTGCATGTCATAAAAGGCACTAAAAGGGGAGGGAGCGGGGGGCTGGAAATCCTCCCCTCCACTTTCTGCTTTTCCAGAAAAGGAACAGAAAATGGGCCAGGTGAGGATTTTCCCTTTAAGGCTCAGTCCTCTGTTCTTAACACTACCTTGCTCATGCGGGAACAGGCGAATAAGTATAAAAAAAAATAATATTATTGATATACTCGATCGCTGTTTCCTGTTTTAGCGAACAAGAAGTATGAGAAAAAAATAGATGAGAATTTTGATCTTATATGCTACAGCCAAAGTGAACTGAAAATAAGAAACTGTAATGTGTATGTAGCAGCCCTAGTGAATGGGTTAAGAAGTTTTCATACCCAACAATCACCAAGTGAGGATTGATGAAAAACAACAAAGATGGATGATATATAATGGAAGTGTTCATAAAAGACAGTATGATGAAACAGTAAGAGGATGTAGAATAAATCTGTGCAGAAAGTTTTATTAAAAGTGTATTTATGATTACATGGGGAGTGGAAGTATGACATGTTACCCTGTATTTAGTACTATAGGAGAAGTAGTAGTATGAGGTATTAGCCTATATTTATGGCTCTAAGAAAAGTGGAAGTATGGGTTGTTAGCCTATATTTATGCTTATAGGAGGTTTTTATTATTATTATTATACTTGATCGTTGTTTCTCGCGTCAGCGAGGTGTTAGTCTATATTTATGATTATAGGGGAAGGAAGTGGAAGTATATACATTTATAATTGTTGGGGTTGTGTAAGTAGGAGGTGTTAGCCTATGTTTATGATTATAGGGGGAATGGAAATAGGTAGTGTTTGCCTAGTTATAGGGGGAGTGGAAGTAGGTGGTGTTAGCCAAGTGAGGAAAAGAAAAATTGATAAGGCATATGGAGAGAGCGAGGGAATGACTAGAAGTGGAGCAGACACACAAAATTTTGAGGAGATGCTCTCTGACAGGTATTTAAAGGATATCCTGCACTGGGATACTGACTTTAAAGTAGAAAATGTATGACTTAATAAATTGAGAGAGATAAAGAGAATGGTGCAGATCACAGTGAAGTTCTGTTAATACAACATAGTGAGCTTTATACTTTTCTTTGCATATCTTTAGTATTTTAACTATAGGGGTTATTGGAGAAGGATATTCAGAATATGAATTATGGGTGGATGAACAGACGAAGAATAGTTTTCGAGATATGAAATAAGCATTACATACAGCAAGGGTGTTGAAAAAATTACATAGTACATTCAGCAAGGGTGGTTTATAGAAACTAAAGCAATGCAAAGTATTGAAAGTCAGGCATACAGCCAAACCTCAGGATTGTGATTAAAAGAAATGATATGTGCAGTTTGTAGCAGTTAGGTTTAGTGTAATGTTAGATGGTGAAATGTTTCCAACTGTGAAGTGGCTGATTTTAATGGAAGTAGATGGGTAGTTAAAAGAGTGGATAGAATTGGTAATGCAGAAGTTAGAGATGTTATTATGAAGGGAGTCATTTATAAAGACAGTGAAGAAGTACTGAAGCTGTTTGGATTCATCTAGAGAATTCATGAAGAAAAATTACAAGAAATACTGTACTTGAGAGTAAATGGGTTTGGAAGGACCAAAGGTTTGGAAGAAGGATAGAATGAAAAGGTTAATGTGGGGGAAGAGTGTTATTATGTAAGTGTATAAAGATCATGGTGTATGGAGGAAGTTTTGCTTTCATTTTTGATGTAAAGTGGGAGTTGTTCAGGATAGCAGCCTATAGATATGTACTTTTTTTTATTTCAGGTCATCGGTATTCATATTTGTAAGAAAAAGTATTTAATTTTAATCTCATTTGCTTTTTCCTGTAATTTCTTATAATTATGTTTATCTTGTTTCATTAATAGCTGTGTGGTACATTGGCAATATTGGTCATTCACAAGGAGAGCTGAAGTGGGCTATGATTGGAGCCCTTGTTGTTGTGCCATTCTCAGTATTCCATCCGCCTTTCTCTAATTGGAGTTCAATTCTTTCTGCTCTTCTCTTTGACTGGAAGGGCAAACAATGGCAAAGGACTCCTTCTCCTAAGATTTCTTTATGCAAGTAAGTCATTGACATTTGTTTCCAAATACCCATGTGTAAATGATAAAGGTTGTGATTATTAGGTTTAGACTGTTGTGATCAGATAAACAAGTTTGTTTTTCATGTAGGAAAAGAAGTGTTTAAAGTAAATTGTAGTTATTATTACTATTTTATTTTTTGTGGTTAATTTAAAGAACTGCTAAATATGTGAAATGAGAGGATGGCAGATGTGCTCTGTTTTGGAAAAGATGGCTTGTGGAGAGAGATTCATGGTAACTGGTTTAGTGAAAAGATAAGGTGCTAGTGAAGTTCCAGCACAATATTAAGTGCAGCAAATTGGGAGAAGTAAATGGGTCTGCAATTGAGATTATCAAGAAAGGAGATTACTGCTGTTGATTAGTTAGTTAGTCAGGCTTCTTGACATTTATATGTCCCAAGTGGTTAGTTAGTCTCGCTGCTTGACATTTTTATGTCCCATGGTGATGTGTATGATGACCGTCAAAATACGCCTTTGTTGCCCGTATATAAAAGCAAGGAGAATGAAAGTGAATCCTCATGATACAGAAATATAAGTATGTTGTTTATACCTAGTTAGGAGTAGCTAAGATAGGTGACAATATTTAACTCACACAGCTCATTCTTTGTGACTCTAGATTTTCCTGCGGTGATCACTATGTACTAGCCCTGCTTTTTGGCAAGATGGTAGGAGGAGTAGATAGCAGTAGTAGGTAGGAACATTCAGGCAAGAACTTTAGGTAGAAACATTAGGTGGAAGTAGTAGGCAGGAGCATTAGGTAGACACAGTAGGTTGTAGTCAGTAGGAACATTAAGTAGGAGCCTCTGCAAACACTGTGCTAGAGTTGCTCTATGCCAGTGGCCTGTTAAAGGTGAAGGCTAAGAAGCGGCACTGAAGTTCCTTAGTTATGGAAACTCTATTGCTGTAGCCACCCCCTAGAGGGAGTTCCAGTTGGAACAGGCATCAGAGATATAGATAGATAGATAGATAGGTGAGGTAGGTGATTGTGAGGGCAGTAGCACATACAGACTTCTGACTGAGAATGAGCAGTGTAGCTTCAGGAGAGGAAGAGTGTGTGGACCAGGTTTTTGTTTTGAAAAATTTGTTGAAATTCTTTGAGAAAGAGAGCAAATAATGTGTGGCTTTCAGGGATCTGGAGAAAGCATTAAGAAAGAGTTGACGAAGAGCCCTTGTGGAAGGTGTTATGGATATGTGGATTGAATAGAAAATTAATAAATGCAGAGGAGCTTTTCCTGGGAGAATAAGATGTTTACAAAAGTGGAGGATAGGTGGTTCTCTGTGGAGGTGTGTGTGTGTAAAGGATGTATGATGTCACTGTAGTTATTTAATATGTTTATGGATGGTGTGGTGAGGAAGGAAAATGTGAGTCTGAGAGCGAGAAGGGGGTCTGCAGTGTGCTGAAGATGGAGAGACATGGGAGGTAGAATAGTTGCTGCTTGCATATGACGCAGCTCTAGTGACATACTTGAGACAGAGATGCCAGAAGCTGGTGACAAAATTTGGGAGAATGGAAGAACAAAGAAGGTTGAGAGTAAATGTGAACAAATGGAAGATGATGAGGTTTAGCAGTTGGGTGAGACAGGATGATTTAAGAGTAAGTTTTAATGGAAAGAACTTGGGGAAACTAAGATGCTTTAGATACCTGGGAATGGCTGGGTACCAGATTGAACACGGGCTGAAGTGAGTCGTAGAATGGAAGAGGATGCTGATATCTTGATTGCAAAAAGGAGCATGTGGAAGGAGCAGTCAATGGTTATTCAAGCAAAGATGGATATGTTTGAAGATACAGGTATCCCTCACTGTACATTACAGATGTGTTTTTGGAAAATGCAACAAAAGCAAAAAACTTTATGGTGAAAACAGTTAAACTTTAGGTTACAATAGGGTAAAGGGAGTATATTCATAGGATTGATTTCTCATCATGATTCTTGTGCCAACATATGAACAATATATCAAAAAACATACAGCACGGCATGGATACTTTATTAGTCCTAGATTTTTACCTAAAAAGTAAAGCCCAGTATATTATGATATAAATATGAATAACACCCAAAATGGTTCAGGATCTTATTATTTTTATTTATTATACTTGACTGCTGTTTCTCGCGTCAGTGAGGTATCGCCAGAAAACAGATGAAGAAAGACCCACCCACCCACATACACACATATATACATACATGCACATGAATGTACAGTACATACATATACATATATACATACATATACATACACATGCATATACACATATACATATTCACACTTGCTCGCCCCCAACCATTCCTGATACCACCCCTCCCCACAGGAAATAGCATCGCCACCCCCTGCGCCAGTGAGGTAGTGCCAGGAGACAGACGAAAAGGCCACATTCGCTCACACTCAGTCTCTAGCTGTCATGTGTAATGCACTGAAACCACAACTCCCTATCCACATCTAGGCCCCACGGACCTTTCCATGGTTCACCCCAGACGTTTCACATGCCTTGGTTCAGTCCGTTGACGGCACATCGAACCCAGTATACCACATCGTTTCCATTTCACTCTATTCCGTGCATGCCTTTATCTAACCCTCCCTCTCCCCCAGTTTCCTCCATGATCAACCCAGATTGTGTTGCATCCATGGAATATAACCCCCTTAGCTTCCTCCATGATTATCCCAGACTGTGCCACTTCCCCAGACTTCCATGATCACCCCAGATTGTGTCACTTCAATGGGATATATCCCATAAACTTCCACCATGATTACCCCAGATTGTGTTACTTTCCTGGAATAAATCCCCATAGCTTCCACCATGATTACCCCAGATTGTGTTACCTCCCTGGAATATATTCCTCTTTTACTGTGTAAATAAAACACTTGTTTCACACAGCCTTTTCTTGAGTTGCTTACCCTATACAAAGTGAGGTAAGGATGTTTCATACGTTTAAAAGAAAACTGTCTCATCAGGTCAACCCAGACTATGAGGCGACATTTGTCTTCACCAATGACTTTCCAGCATTGTTGAAAGATGCGCCATCTCCACCAGAGACTGAAGATCCACTGTTCCGTGCAGGCCAAGCTTTGGGAACATGTCGAGTTATGTGCTTCCATCCTCATGCAAACATAACTCTGCCGCTAATGTCTAAGGAACAGATCAAAGCTGTGATAGACCGGTAGGTTACAGTACTTTAAGGAATAGCTTTTTCCTATTGTTATTTAAGTTTTTGTAGGCCCAGTTAACCACATTCTTTCATTAAACAGTTGATGAACTGACACCATCATACTCAATGCAGAGCATGGCTAGGCTTTAAGATTTTGATGGTATCATTGATACTACATAATTGATGCAATACACCCATAAACAGATTTTGATGGTATCAGTGATACTACATAATTGATGAAATACACCCATAAACAAAGTCCCATAGAACTTGTCTTTTCATTTTGACTTAGTACATTTTCAAATCTTAATGCTTGTGAATTTTGAGGTTATGATGCACATGTAATTAAACTATGGGGAACAAAATCTTTTTATACTCATATTTGCTTTATTGAAAACAGGCAGATTTTCAGTGTTTATAACATAAGGGAACCCATAAGGGAACCAACCATGGAACCCTTCTTAAATGGAGTTTAAGTTTAATTAGTCTGAGAACCTTTAGTTGCTCTGCTGGTGAAATTGGAATTAAGGGTTTTTCCTTGAGATAGTTTTTCTGTTGTAAAATTTACAGTTTTGGCCATACTCAATCAAAATCCCCATATTACTTTGTCCCAGGTTCTTTAACTCTACACAGTTTTATCAGTAACTACCATATGATACTTTGAAACAATATTCTCTATAGGTTGCAATATATAACCAAATGTAGTGGAATGTAACAATTATCTTTCCCACAAATGATAGTTGTTTTTGACATTTTGCAGGCCAGTCATAAATGAAATGAAAACGTTTATAGTGCTTATATGTTTATTTATGGTTCAGGAATGCCTGCATATTGACTGAGATACAATAAAAACATTAATTTAGCTTCACTGCAAGAGAATTGGATTTACTGCAGATGGATAATGGAGTTGGATGATCTGGGCAAGAAATATGTGTGGGTGCAGATCTTCGAAAATAAAGGAGCCATTATGGGTTGCTCAAACCCTCATCCTCATTGCCAGGTAATGCATTGCTACAGTCTGTGGGAGCTCCTCACTTTTTCAAGAAAAATAAATGAATTATTGTTATTAGATTAATTGAAAATGCACAAAGGGATATGTTTGCTGAGCTTTGTGCAGACTTAAAAAGATCTATTTTGTCATTTGGTAGATGATGAAATATTCTTATGAATCTAACCATTGTTAATTTCATTTGATATATTTCTATATGTATTGATCTTTTTTTAATTGATGACTGTAATTTCACTTATAGATTTGGGCATCTTCCTTCATGCCTAATGAGCCACAACTAAAGGATGCAAATCAAAAAAAGTACTTCATGGAACATGGAACACCCATGCTGATGGACTATCTTGTCAGGGAGTTGGAAAAAAAGGTAAAATTCTGTATGCATAAATTTTTATTTGTTTTCTATTGATAGATGGATAGTGTACTTTGTTAAATAGGCAAATCTGTCTCAACCTGTTTTCCATTAAAAGGGAGCTTTGCATTTTGGTATTTTATCATATTATTATAAAAATTATCTTTTCAAACAGACTTAATCATTGAAATATAATTATCATATTTAGGGAAAACTTATGATTTTGGCTTATATCGAGTTTCAAAATTCATAGTAGTTCCAATGAATTGCACATTTTCTCAAAAGACAAAATTTTATTTGCATGAAGTTCCAAAGCTCATATAGGTTTTAGGGAGGACAAAGTTATTAGGCTGCATGGCATTATGAAAGGAGAGCCAAGAATGCAACACAAAAATTCAGAATACTACAAAATTTTTTCATAAAGATGGATTTATCTCTTGTGCCAATGCTGAGTGGCAACACCAGGTTTACAGATATCTTATTTTTTGCCAGAAATTTAAAGGTATAACCAGGAAAATGTATCTTAAGAGTATTTATAGTTTGTTTTGCCTTACTTTAGTGATTCTGATAGCTTTATCCTGCATTCTGATGCTTTCCTAATTCTAACTTCCTCAGGGTGTGAGAGAGTGCTGCTGGGGAGGGCTGAGGACTGGACTTTATGGATTTTATTCTTGCTAATGCCAGATGATTTTATTCAACTTTGCACATTGTTCCCTTTGCAATAAATTTTTCATTGACGTATGATAGATCTGGAAATAAAACTTAGGGATATAAATACAAGGCTAAGTATTGAGAGTGAGGATTAATGTGTGCAAATGAAGCTTGGTAAAGATGATTAAGATAGTGACAATCATGGTATTGCTGTAACAGCCAAATTGAAGGTAGTGGCTGCTGTTATTGTTGTTGACCAATAAAATAAAACCTTAGCCATTCAAAAGTCGTAATACAGAAAAAAAAAGCCGAATGTGAGATAAAAAAAAAGGAGAGTTTAGCAGTTCATTCACCGATGGTAGTAGAAACCATGAAATCAAAGACATGGTGGATGATGAGAATCATGTCGAGAGAGATGTGATGCATTTTGTTGGAATTAATATGATGGTAGGTCAACTTAAGCACATTGTCACACTGCCTAGCCATGTTTCAAGATTTGTCACACCCAACAACAGTTTTGGATAATATTTTCATCAGTGATTATGATATGTAGCAGAAGAGTTTGTGTACCTGCACAGAGATGGTGTGAATGGAAATGTTTGTCTCACTTGATAAATCTCCATAGCATCTGGAGTAAAAAATACGAAGCACTTTTGTAAGTATGAAGTACACGTTTCACTTTTACTTATTATGTATTGGTTGAAAATGAGTATGAGTGATCTAAAATGCTGTATGTACAATAGCTAAAACAACAATCTGTGCATACTTTGTGGGAACAATATGAGATCACGGCTGATTAATATTGGTATATCAGGGCCCTTTAGGCCAGAGGTTGGTAGCTCTGGACTAGGATGGATGCCAAATGTTGATTCATTGTGATGTTATCTGTCATATTCATTAATAATGTTTGTTATATTGTAAATAGTCCTATGAAGTCAGTCACACATATTTATCAACTTCACAATTAAACAATGAAAAATATGTAAAGTAAGTTTGCTACTTTACAGAATCTGTGAAAGCTTGACCTTCCATTTTGGTAGTGGCCTGTATTTTTGTATAAGTAGTTAATACCCCCTCTAAACAGTATTGTTCTGTTACTGTATATTATCTCTCCTCGGACTGATGAGCATCTGATATGGCATCAGAAATGTGTGTTACTATTGTGTTGTTTCGCATAAATACCCAAGTACAGTAATCTCTTGATTTAACGGACCCCAATATAACGGATTTCAGATTTATCGGACTGGGCAAATAATAGTACATTAATTAGCGATAACTGAAAAAATAAAAAGAATGAAAAAAATCTCAAGCACCACATCAAGCGCATTTCATATCGCACTTGTTTTTGGTAGCATGGGGTATACTCGCTTTGGTGATGTGTTGGGGTGAGAGAGACACAGATTGGGTGGGAAACGCTATACAGATTCTAACGTTTTGATAGAGTCTTGATCATATAATGAGTACAGAAGAACAGGACTCCAGCTTATATACTTGCCGTTGTTGGCATTTACCCCCATGGGTACCTGGTGTGACCTCCCAAATCGTTCCACCCAGCGTTTGACTTTGCCACCTCTGCCATGTTCCACCTGGTGGCCCCTGCATTGACTGACCTTGTCGTCTCCGTCAAGCTTGATATCGCCCGCCTCTGCTGCGGTGATCTGTCTTGCAGCCGCTTTTGAAAGGCACACAAAGCCCTCCCAGTGACTCGTGTTTTCTTTTGTTGCTATGTAAGCTGCCTCAATCGTTTTTCTTACTTTTCTCGAACTGCACTTGCTTAGTATTTTTATACCACTCCAGTTTGCCAGCTGCCCTTTTTCCTCTGCATGCACCATCAGTGAGTTAGAGGTTCTGTGTGCCCCTCAAACTCACTGGTGGTGCAGTAAATGATGAAGTTAAACTTTAAATTTTAAAATTCAGTTATAAACATTCTTGCAGTGGATTATTAGTTTACTCTATTTCTGTGTTGCTGTGGTTTTCCATGATGTAATGATAATCACCTACTTTTCCTGTACAGGGAGGGAGTTTTATACTCGTGGGGCACCAGTTCTTGAACCTCTTTTGAACCCTCTTCATTAGTGTACATCTTATGAAATTTGTGTTTGCTGTCTGCAATATCCATTCCCTGTCATTCTGTTCCATTCATCTACCACTCTTATACTATAAAAGTATTTCTTACATCCTTTTTAACAAATTTCTCACTTAATTTCATGTTATTCCCTCTGGTTGCTCAATCCCAATGTCTACAGAAGAACTGTCCACTATCCAAATCATCAGTCTGTTTTGAAATCTTAAAGGTTGCGATCAGGCCACCACTCACTCTTCCTTTTCCCGCGTGGACATATTAACTGCTTTAACTCTTTTCCTGTAACTTAGCTCTCTTAATTCTAGTACAGGTTGTACTCTCTAATCTGATGCTGTGAGGTCCAGCAACTCCCAGGCTCCACCACGTTTTGAGTCTGCTGCTATAGTTTGTGGATCTGCCACCTCAGTGGCGTTGCTAGCAAGTTAGCAGCAATAAGGCACTAATATCTGTTTACACTGCAGCCTAGCTAATTAACAGTCCTGTTAATTCTTATATTTAGCTGTATTTTAGCCCTTCAGGATGTCAGCCAAGAGACCAAGAGGTGCAGAAGGTGGTAGTGCTAATAGGGGTAACCGTAAATCATTATCGATGTTTGAAAATGTGGTGTTACTGAGAAAATTAGATAAAGGAACTTCTGTAAAGACTTTGTGTTAGTACTATGAGATTGGATTGTCAGCTGTGTATGACTTAAAGAAACAAAAGGAGCAGATTTAAAATTTTTTTTTTGCTGTAATTGAAAGCCAGAAAAGTTTAAAGTTTTGGAAAACTTTGAAAGGTGCTAGGAGTACAGAATTATACAGTGCAATGGACCTCCGTGGTGTAGCAGTTAGCATCCCTGACCATGACACATTCACAGGCCACCTAGGGTCGAGCGCATAGGTTCGAAACCTGGCTGCGGCAGTCGGTCCACAGTTAACCCAGCTGTTTATCCACCCATAGGTCTTGGTCGATAAAATGGGTACCTGGCTCAGGCTAGGGTATATATATATATATATATATACATATATAGTGTTAAGGGGATGGCCTTGATTAGGGCCTCAGCTGCCCATGCCGTCTTAGCTAACATAAAAAAAAAATTATAAAGTGATTTAAGCTCTGACGTAATGAAGGTGTAAGCATTTCTGGGGAGATGCTTAGCTGCGACAAAGTTTGTGGATGAATTTGTACAGTTAGTTGCAGCGGAAAACATAACCCCAGAATAAGTGTATAATGCTGACAAATCTGCCATGTATTGGTGTAGTATGTCATGAGAAACCCTTACCCAAGAATTGAGGAGTCTCCATCTGGGGTAAGGATTCCAAAGATAGGGTAACATTTCTTGGCTGCAGCAATGCTGCAGGAACACATGAGACCAAGCTGATGGTAATAGGTAAGTGTGTTCACTCAAAGGCTTTTAAATGAATGCAGATTCTTTCACAACTAAACCTTCCTTGAATGGTTTGAAAATTACTTTGTGTGTGAAGCTAGAGCACACTGTAAAGGAGCATCCACACTATCGAGCAGTGCTCGATGGACACAAGTGTTAAGTCCCTCTTCAGACACTTTGCGGCAGCTTTGATGGGCAAATTAGCAGATTGCCCTTGCCCATAGTTGAGAAAAATCAGACTGCTTGGTGGTATAACGCCGGGTGTGGAGCAATGGTGCTGCCAGTCACAAAAAGTTACTCACACAGCAATCAATATGCTACACAGCACAATTTATTTTCCTTTCAAATTTGCTGCGCATGGTGATACCGCACTCGTGTCCTGCCGACCACCTACTGGCTACAGTACGACTTGACTGCCCAACCACCTCAACAGTGTGGACAACAACACAGGCATGCCCAACAGACTTTGCTAGGTGAGGGAACAGTCTGCCGGGAACTGCCTGATAGTGTGGAAATGGCTTAAATCTGTTGGCCTCGATCCAAAGTGTAAAATATTTTTTGATTTTATATAATTGTTTGGCACACCTTAAAGCTGAGCCATGTTTGGAAGCATTATTGGTTGTAATATTTCAAGCTTTAAGCTCTGTTCTACCTTTGATAACACAGCAATATATATGTGGAAAGAGCTGGCAAGAACAGTGGTTGGCCATTTGTTTACATAGGGGTTCCCTTAGGAGTCAGTGTCTGTTTTCCGGCATTTTCTGAGGTCTGGCAGTGGTCAGATCCCAAAGCTGAAGGATTACAGACGTTTGTTCAACCTGTATTAACTTATACGTGAATGCTATTCTAACACAGTATTTGCCTGTAGACTATTTTTCTCCTTTCTTATTCTCCTTAAGTATGACTCTGGCAGTATGTTAAGGATGATATCATCTAGATCCCTTTCGTATACAGAATCCTGAAGCTTATTTCCTGCTAGATGATAATCATACTGGGGCCTTCTTTCACAATGTCCCATCCTTATTACTTCATATTTGCTCAGGTCAAGTTTCATCAGCTATGTATCAGACTATCTTTGGAGTTTTTCTACATCACCTTGTTAATACAGATGCTCCCTGACTTACAATGGTTTGACTTATGACTTTTTTGACTTTACAATGGTGCGATATTCAACCCTATTATAGAATAGACTTTGTGTTAGATGATTTTGTTCAACTGTAGGCTAATGTAAGTGTTCTGGTTAGATGTACAGTATTTAATGAATTTTCAACTTACGATGAGTTTATTGGAATGTAACCCCACTGTAAGTTGAGGAGCATCTATACAGTACATGCAGCCTGCTCCCTTTCCACCTCCATAATGAACTTTGCATCATCTACAAAGTATGTTTACGTAGAAGTCCATCCATTCTGGGAGATCATTCATACAGATCAATAAGACTAAGTACTAAAGACTCTAGGGCACTCCACTGGTGACCTCCACCCATTTAGAGAAGGATCCTCTGACATGTTCTTAATGAACCTCTCATATGATACAGTGTCAAATGTCTTCTGGCAGTCATGATACAAACAGTCTGCCCACTCATCCCTTTTACCTAAGACAGAGCTCCTTTTCTTACAGAAATCTAGGAGGTTCTGTACACATCACCTCCTTTCCCTAAGACTGTGTTGCATTTCTCTCAGGTAACTTCTTTTTCTGTAGATAGTCATCCATATGCTCTATTATTAGTATTTCATTTCCTTACAGAACACACCTATCAGCGAGATTGGTGTGTAGTTCAGCTCCTCTACCAGGTCTCCTTTCGTATAGATGGGTATGATGTTTGCCTCTTTGCCACTCCTTTGGCAATTTGCCTCTCTCTGGCAACATCTTTCACTGTATTTCAGGACATCTCTTTAGTGCATCTGCACACACCCTTACCATTCTTGGTGAAATTTCATGATGACTATGAGCTTTGTATGGCTCAAGCCCTTTAGTATTCTATGGTATTTATCATTGTCAAAGATACTTTGATGAATCCTGATGTACCTGGCATTGATATGAAAAGGTTCAAAAAGGCTTAATAAATGGTACGGAAAAAATACTGTATTTCCATGTTGTATCATTCTGTACTGTTACTGAATAATCACAGCATGATTTCAAAATGTACTTACACAAAAAAAAAAAAACCCAAAGTGTACTGTAAGTTTTAACAGTACTGTATGGAACTACCAGCCTGGCCTTTGAGGCAGGGATCACTTGTGTGCCACAGATTTACCTTCAGCATAACTGTTTTTGCCATGCTGTTCTCTTGGTTAACACTTTTTTTTTTAAACCTCCTCCTCCATGTTGGTATGCTCTCAAAACTTGCAGGACAAGCTAACCCTGGAGAGAAAGGTGTTTTGAAAAATAGAAAAATGTATCTCTCCAAGGAACTGTCCTGTGAGCAGTTTTCTAAGTTGCTGTCTCCTGCCCAACATTTCCCTTAACTGACAAGAATCACCAATGGGGTGACATTTGCTTTCTAAGAAATATGTGGCTATCAGTGTGAGTGGTGTGGCAGACAGTAGGATGATGACTTCATTGCTGACTGGTAGTATGATGAAACAAGACCAAGATGTAGGTTGTAAATTGTGAATTGGTAAATAGCTAGGGGTGAGAGGCAATAACCTCACCAGAAGGTGAGAGGGTTTAGAGGTTTCTAACCTCCAGAGATCTTGAAGATTCACTAAAAGCTCCTGGAATGTCACAAGAGAGAGAAACAGGTTTTCATTCTTCAAAACTCCCCCATTTACCATCTTATAAGTTTTGAAATGTTTTTTTTTATATTTTTTTTTATATTAAAAGAAACTGAGAATTAGTCTTAGGGAACTCACACAGAAAAGGGATTAAAGATCGAACTTTACAGTAATTAAATTTGATGTGAAACATAGAGTAAGTGGTAGTAAAAAGATTATTTTCTCTGCTTTACAGGAGCGATTGGTTCTACTGAATGATCATTGGGTTGTAGTTGTTCCCTACTGGGCAGTTTGGCCTTATGAAACCATGATACTTCCTCGCCGTCATGTGACTCGCATGACAGAGCTTTCCAGTGTTGAGAAAGATTCACTAGCATACATCATAAAGAGGTTAACAACAATTTATGATAATCTCTTCAATTGCTCCTTTCCATACTCTATGGGATGGCATGGTAAGTATTAGAGAGGATAGTTCAACATATATAAGTAATGCAGTTACGATGAAATCATTCTAAAGGGAACATAGTGGCAAGAAATTATAATCATTGTAATTTGTGATTGATTCAGAATAACTCCAAAATAGTTAGAGAGATTTACAATAGAATTATTCTAGTTATAGTTTTAGTACATTTATAGGGTGTCAAGTTTACTCCCAGGAATTGGGCATCCCTACTTTTACCAGTCTGAAGGTTCAAGGGCACCACTTTTGAAAAATTATCTGAAAAATTATATTCCTGCTCAGGATGTATGCACTTGTTCCTTCCTAATGTTATGCAAACAGAGTAAAAGATGATAGAAAGGTAGGTAGTTATTTTGATTGGATGATAGAAAGATAAGTACAGCAATTTCTCAATTTAATGGATGCCTATATAATAGATTTTTGATTTTACCAGACTGGGCAAATAATAATACATTAATTAATGATAATTAAAAAAAAATGAAAATCTCAAATGTCACACCATGCACATTTCATACTGCACTTGATTTTGGAAGCATGGGCTATACTTGCTTTGTTTCGGTCTCAGTCTGTCTCAAGCTATAGTGCAGTCAGGTTGTACACAGAGAATTGTGACTATTATTGAATTATTTTGCAATCCTTATAATTCAAAACAGCTTCAAGAGATAGAGGAGTTAAACGAAAGCATGTGAACTGTATATGGTATTACTGTGTATTGTATATTGTATCAAAAAATAGTCTCTTGCTGCATTTCATAATTTAAAAGTGTACACCAACCTTTTGCAGAGAATGGATTATTAAAAGTTTAGATTAAAAGAAATACTGTGTAATAGTGTGAGAAAAGCAAGGGAATGAATGAGAACATTAGTGAAAGGGGCCAATAGGAAAGTGTTAACTGGCAGAGATGACGTGGAGATGAAACAAGCACTTTGAAGGATTGTTGAATGTGTTTGATGATAGGGTTGTAGATGAGGGTGTTTGGGGCAGGGAGGTATATGAAGTGAAAGAATCATGGCAAGTACTCTGGCAAAGAGAAAAATGGTGAAAGACTTGCCAAAGATGAAATATGGCAAGGTGGCTGGAGTGGACGATATTGCAGTTGAAACACTGAAGAAAGGATGTGACAGTTGATTGCTTAGTTAGGATATTAAATGTGTGTATGGATCATGGAGAGGTGCTTGAGGATTGACAGAATGTCTACATATTGCCATTGTAAAAATGCATGTGAGACAGAGGTGAGTGTCGGAATTACAGAGATATGTTTCTTGAGTGTGCTTAGTAAGTCAAATGGAAGAGTAGTGATTGAGAGGTTGGTGGCATCAATATGGGAAAGAACAATATGGTTTTGTCAGTGTTAGAGGATGTGTGGATCAGGTGTTTATTTTGAAGAATATATGAGAAATACTTAGAAAAACAGAGAGGGAGACAACTGTAGATGGAAGGATGGAATGAATAAGATTTTGACTGCTTGGGGCCCGAACATGCAGGAAGGTGAAAGGTATGTGTGGGATAGAGTGTATTGGAGCAATGTGGTATACAGGGGGCAATGTGCTGTCAGTGGACTGAACCAGGGCATATGAAGCAGTGAAGGAAAATCACAAAGAGGTTTGTTGGGTCTGGTTCTGGATAGGAAGCTGGTGTTTTGGTAAATTACACATGGCAAGTGAGACCTTTTATTCATTTTTTCCTGATGCTACCTTGCTAATGTGGGAAATAGCAAACAAATATAAAAGAAAGAAAGATCTGGAGAAAGCATATGATAGGATTGATAGAGATGTTCTGTGGAAGGTGTTAAGAATATACGGTGTTGAAGGAAAGCTATTAGAATCAATGAGTTGTTTTCATCAAAAATAAGGAGAGAGGAGAATGAGCAGTTCCATTTGAAATTGAGTCTGTAGCAATGGTGTTTGATGTTACTATGGCTGTTTAATTTATTTATGTATGGGTTGGTGAGGGAAGTGGATGCAAGAGTCTTGGAGAGATGAGCAGGTATGCAGGTTGTTAGGGAAAGGAAAGTCAGTTGTTGTGTGAGAAAGTACTGCTTACAGGTTCAAGTGAGAAACTGCAGATGTTGTGTGAGGCTGGGAGATTTTGTGAAAGGAGGAAGTCGAGAGTAAATGCAAATAAAAGTAAGGTTATTAGGTTTAACAGTGAAGAGAGACAGATTAACTGGAGTGTGTTTGAGTGGCATGAACTTGGAGGAAGTTTGATAGCTATAGATACCTGGAAATGGATGTGGCAGCAAATGGAACCACAGGAGTTGAAATGAAGCATAGGATGAGTAAGGGGGTAAAGGTCTAGGGTGCACTGAGGAATGTGTGAAAAGAAAGGTCACTCTCTTTAAGGGCAAAAATGGGGATGTTTGATGGTATAGTAGTCCCAATGATGATGTATGGATGCAAATTGTAGGCCTCAGACAAAAATGTAAAAAAATAGGATATTTGTTTTGGGAATGAAATTTTTGAGAACAGTATTTGGTATGAGGAATAAGAATAAGAAATGATAAGGTAAGAGGGAAGTGTGGTAGAAGGAGGAGCATATATGAGAGAGGTGAAGAAAGTGTGCTGAAATGGTTTGGACATAGAGTGAATGAGTGATGATAGGATGATTAAGATAGTAAGTACACATGTCAGAAGTGGAGGGAACAAGGAGAAGGGGGAACCAAGGAGGAGGTGGTAGGATGAAGCAAAAGATGTTTTGAAGTTTTAAGGCCTAAGCATGTTGGAAAGTCTATTGGATCATTCTATTGGATCATTACTCAAGAAGAAACATTTTTTCCAGAATTAAGAAACTTTTCTTGGCCCAACATCCCATATATGTTATAGCCACAAAGTTGGAAGGTCAGTTTCTACCTTGGCCTTCTGTAGAAGCCTTTCTTTGGAGTAGATCAATAAAGAAGTATTTAGTTTTCTTTGAACACTTTTTTTAGACAACACTTTAGTCTATATGCAGAGCATTTACCTTTTGTTGCAGTGGCATTGCCACCTATGGGGCTCATGGGCTCTAATTTGCCACACCATTTCTCTTACATTGCTGTTTTTTGCCTAGCTTAATATTCTTTTTGAGAAATTTTCTCCATGTTTGTATCCTCTCAGAGGTTCATGGGTTGATGTAACCCTGGAGAAAAATGTAAGATTTAACCCTTACCATTCCCTTCTTTTGAAAATCTCGACCACTGATGACCATCATTGGGATGACATCTTTATCTTAAGAAATATGAGGTGACAGGTTGTTATAAATCTTTCTTCCTGTAAGACGATGGTGTCATTGTTAAGTTGAGGTTGCCGATCACTTACTGAGCTGCTAGCACTAAATACTATAGGTGATTAACAAGGGATGAGAGGCTTTTGCTTGAGCAGAAGATGGGGTTAGAAGTTTCTAACCTTGATGTCCAGAGAGAGAAACAGGTTTTCATTTTTCAAATATTGTGTGAAGTGTAGTGAAACAGCAAGTACATAAGCCCCCTCCACACAAATTTATAGTTAACTGAGACATAAACCTTAGAAAAACTCATGAAAATTGGCATTTTGATAACATTTACAACAATGCAGCTAAATGGATATTTGATTTTATTCTTGACATAATTTTGCCGGAAGTGTATTGAGTTGCTCGTGAATCAGTTTTCAAATGTTTGAAGCAGCTTCTAGCAGGGCTCAGGGTAAGAAACTTTAACACAGTCTATAACATGAGTAGAAAAAGTCTATAATTTTTTCTTTGTTGTCAGGAGCTCCAACTGGACCCCGCTTAGAAAGTGATGAGAGGCACTGGGTGTTCCATGGATGCTACTACCCACCTCTACTACGCTCAGCTGCTGTTAAGAAGTTTATGGTGGGCTACGAGATGCTGGCTCAGGCCCAGCGTGATTTGACTGCAGAACAAGCTGCACAGAGGCTCAGAAGCCTGCCAGAGGTTCACTATAAGCTCACAGGTAGTAGATAGATATATTGTATCTACAGGAATGTGAGGCAAGGGTAAAATATTGAAAATCTAAACTCTCAAAATCTGTGGTCCAGTGGATTCAGGATTACTTGGAGTTTCAGTTTTCAATTAATAGTTCTTGTAAATGTTTATTAAATGTCTTACATCCTGTATGTTTAGATATATTACAAACATAACATTCAGAATGGTATGCAGAATACAGTGTTTAGGTTACAGTATGTTCCAATCACAGACTATGGCCCATACAGTACTTGTATTTCTATGATTTAAAACAATTAAGATGACACACATTATATGATCCTAAGGATTATGGATTTTAGATATTCTATCTGTATGAATAACTGAAGATGTCTTATGTATTAATCTGAATTAAAGGTATGACGGTTTAAGCTGTTTTAATTTTCATATACACTAAATTTACATCGACACATTTGGTATAGTGTCAAAAGTTCTTAGAAATGTAATTACTGAAACTACTCTGATTATGTTGTTATTCTCAGAATGGATCTTATGAGTAATCATCCTCTTTATGAAAACCCAATCCCAAAATATTCATGGGTGGATCAGTTGCAAGCAGCCACAAATGTACCCTTTGTGGGAATTTGTTTTGTACAGATAAGAAGCCTAATCCCACAGGCTGGCAAAAGGCAAGGTTGCCATCATGCTGAATTCTCTGGGCTTGCTACTTAAATCACAGTATCCATTTTATTCAAATATGGGTTGACAGCCTGAGAGAAAGATCTGACAAGTTTGTGTATTATATTGCATTACAGTAAAGAGGTAATCATATTATAATGCTACAAAAAACTAAGGATATTTTCTTTTTCTTATACTTATTCGTTGTCTCTCACATTAATGAAGCAGCACTGGAAATGATTGAAGAAAAGGCTTCATTCTCTCACAGCCATTCTCTAGTTGTCATGTGTACAGCACCAAACCCATGATCCCTATCCACATCCATGCCTAACAGATGTTTTCATGATTTACGAGCTTTTTCATACGTCCTGGTTTAGTCCATTTACAGCTTGTCTTCCTCTGTATTAAAGTAAATTTTTGGTTGACTCCTAATGCCAAGGGGTGTACATTTATGGGCTGCTCAGGGTTGAGTGCATAGGTTTGATTCCTGATTGTAGCAGTTGGTCCACAGTCGACCCAGCTGTTCATCAATCCCTAGGGGTTGGTTGATGAAATGGGAACCTGGCTCAGGTTTTGAATAATTCTGAGCAAAGGAGGGTTGATGTGTTGGCAATAAAATGATTGATGACAGTATGTGGTGTGAGGTGGTTTGATCGAGTAAGTAATAAGAGAGTAAGAGGTGTGGTTATAAAAAGTGTGACTGAGAGGGCAGAAGAGGGCATGCTGAAATGGTATGGAGACATGGAGAGAAAGAGTGAAGAAAGGTTAACAGAGAGGATATATGTGTCAGAAGTGGAGGGAACAAGAACAGGGTGATCAAATTGAAGATGGAAGGATGGAATGAAAGAGAATTTGAGCAATCAGGGCCTGAACATGCCAGATGGTGAAAGGCATGAATGGGATAGAGTGAATTGGAACAATGTGGTATACTGGGGTCAATGTGCTGTTAATGGACTGAACCAGGGCATGTGAAATGTTTAGGGCAAACCATAGGAAGGTCTGTCTGTGGAGCCTGGATGTAGATAGGGAGCTATGGTTTTGGTGCAATACTTATGACAGCTAGAGAATGTATGTGAGCAGATATGGCCTTTCTTCGTCTGTTCCTGGTACTACCTCACTGATTTGGGATATAGTAATCAAGTATGTATGTATGGGTGATCATTAGTGCTTATGCACATGGTCATGAGAAGAAGGATCTTGAGAGGCAAGTGTTTTGGGAGCAGCTAAGTGAGTGTATCAGCAGTTTTGGTGCACTAGACCGGGTATTAGTGATGGGTGATTTAAATGTGAAGGTGGGTAATGTGGCAGTTGAGGGCATAATTGGTGCACATGAGGTATTACGTGTTGTGAATGGAATGGTGAAGAGCTCGTGGATGTGTGTGCTGAAAAGAGGCTAGTGATTGGGAATACCTGGTTTAAAAAGAGATATTCAAAAGTATACATATATGAGTAGAAGAGATGGTCAACGGGCAATACTGGATCATGTATAAATTGATAGGCGTGTAAAAGAGAGACATTTGGATGTAAATGTGCTGAGAGGGGCAGCTGGTGGGATGTCTGATAACTACCTTGTGGAGGTCAAGGTGAAGATTTGTACAGGTTTTCATAAAAGAATAGAGAATATCGGGGAGAAGAGAGTGGTGAGAGTAAGTGAGCTTTGAAAGGAGACTTGTGTGAAGAAATATCAGGAGAGAGTGAGTGTAGAATGGCAAAAGGTGAAAGCAAG
>JAYMFT010383408.1:0-20340 GCA_038088735.1 Panulirus argus
TCTACCTTCTCATGTCTTTCCCAATAACTATGACCTAGCTCATTTCAAAAGACAGGTCTTTCACTTTCTCAAAAATTAGTAGATACTTTCCTTGTCTTTTCTTCCCATTTCTTAATTCTCTCTATTTTTCAATTAGGGCCCGGCCTTCATGTGGACTTTTGTCCGTGACTGGAGCCTGCAACATAAAAAAATTGGGAGGAGTGGGGTCAAAATGGGTATTTATCGTTACACTGACAAGCTTTTGCCCCACTTATCAAAGGTTTCACTAGAAGCAGGACTGGTCAGCAGCCTGACCGACCCGTTACATAATAACTTAAATTATAAAAACAGCAGTGGAGCTCGAGCGGTCCGAATATGCGGAACTCCAAAGTTATTCATGTCTTAACGGAGGAACCTTCCTCAGCTGTGTATAACAGCGGTCCGTGTTTTCAGCTTGGTACAAATGAGCGGCACTTATAGCGTTAAGGATCTTCATTACATTACGAATGTTAGTCCGACAGTACGGATCAAGAAGGACCTACGAGCTGTATTCTAGTAGTGTGGATCTTCAGATGGGAACCTACTGGGAACTGTCGAAAGTCTCAAGTTGTCATCTGTGGCTCCGCATGAGTTTGGTCCACTGTTACGCTTAATCATGTTCTTTCTAAGATTCCTTGTAAATGAACTTTTGTTCATCTCTGAAATCTGCTCCGCTACCACTGTCTCTCATCACTATCTTTACCACCACCATCATCATCAACGTAACTGTGACTTCTTCATCCTCACCGCGGTCGTTGTTATCGACCTCACAAAGACCAAAATAGCCACAGCCTCAAAGTTACGCCACTGTTCAAAATCATTATCCCCACTAAGCTTAACGCCAACAGAAACCACTTCCATAACGACTTCCTCCCACACGTCTGGACGCTGGAGACGATCCAATTATTTTCGAAATGGGGAAAACATCACAACGTAATATCAATGGCTTCTAGACCCACCTCTCTCTCTCTCTCTCTCTCTCTCTCATGAGTACCGGGACCGGCTCTGATGTAAACCGGTAATTACCAATTGATTTCTAATCGGCTCTGCTCCATCTCCACAATTGCTCGGTAAGTCGAGGCGCTTAAGGAATTCGCTGACTTCAATTTTCCTTCGGAAACGTACTGTCTCGTCTTTATATATTCGGACCCTTCGAATATGAAGGCATATGGTGGTTGTGGTGGATGGAATAAGATATCCCTGATGAATTAAAGGAAGCGAGCTTGGTGAGTCAAGCGTCAGAATTTACAATCATGAGAGATGAAGGGAAGGAATGAGACGTCTGGTGGTATGGTGTGGCGGTGGGAAGAGGAGGTGGTGTGGTGAGAGAGGTGGTGAAGTGTGGCTCAGGAAGGAACGGAAGTGGGGAAAAGACATAAGTATATTTCTTGGAAAAAAATAAAACATGTGGCCAAATTTCTATAAATCAGAAGTAATACCTACATCTTTATTCATTACTGTGGATCATAAACGTCTATAGAAGTTTATAAATGTGAAAACCATTGGTAGCAGCCTAGTCAGCCCCTGTCAAAGTTTCCCATTTTTAATGAATTCTATTGTAAACATTACATGATTTGAACCTCAGTAAGTCCTTTATGTGTTAGTCACGTCATCACCATTCAACCCAACGAGCCGGACCGGATTCCTGTACTTTGAGAGATGGTGGTAGACTAAAGATGATGATGATGGAAGCTATAAGGATGATGATTTAGTACTAAAAACTGCGTTACAACAGCGCGTACCACGAAACTTTTACGTATCATTAGAATCGATCATTTGTGCGCGAATATTTGAACACGATCATGTTTTGGTTGGAACTTTATGTATTGCTCCTGGATTTTAATAACAAAAGCTCAGCTGCAGAACGGATTCGCTCGAGACTACGAGAACGGCAAATAACAGTTTGAAAAATACAAAACAAGGATATAACGTAGAATATGAAATACTGCAAGAGGCACGGCGCTCCTTTATAAAAAAAAATCCATTGTTTGCAAGCGATCAGCAGGTTGTAACGGCGCTTCCTGAAGCTATTATGTAGCCTTTATGATCCAGAATCAGGATAATGCTTCACCCGATGTTTGACCTTAATCTGAAAGTTGAAAAAAAAGAAAAGAATTTACTGAATTAAACGCCAGAACCCCCACTTTTTCATAAGCCGAACTTCGTGATGTTGACAAACTTATTCTTGGTTCTTGCTACAATAAGGGTTCACTTCCATTCTTATGAAATTCCACGATGACCCTTTAGGGAATGTTCATTTGAAAGATCCAGAGCTCATGGGTTTACAGAAACGGTTTCATAAGCTGTTGAAAACCTCTCAAGCATGAAGACTGTAAGGTTTTCCAGTCTCTTTTCGGTGCTATACATAAGACAGTGAAAAGTATATCATCAAGAAGAGCACTTGCTTCTCCTGAGCAGAGCCAGTCACAATATAAGGTTACACAGAAAGCTACCTCGAGAGACGACACAAGATATGAGACCTGACAATGACTGGCATGTGAGGATGAATTTCTAGGGATGTAAATGAAATTCTTCTTCCATATATGACTATCATTCTATTCAGATCTAGATAGTTCTGCCATTCGTAAACAACTAAGTTCAACACCATTAAACTCAAAAATTTCCAATGATAGCTTAGAAAGTAAATCTGTTAAGGATGAATATTTTGATATATTGCAGATACATGTAATTTAGACACAACATATGGCCTAATGTCTATTTTGCTGATACAAAAAGTTCACTTTTTTCTTTGCTCTACTTAAGAATAAAGAGCGTTAGGACCTAGATGCAGAATGATGACTGCCGAATATCTGATATCTGAGATGACCCATCGAAAGCTTGTAGATATACGGTGACCAATACCTTGAAGTAAATCTTTCGGAATTTTCTTCACCTTATCAGAAATTCTCTTTTCACATTCACTTTAACTGAATCGCATTTTTCTTGCTACGATCGCTCTTTAGTCATATATGCAGCTGAATTTACCGGCAGGCACAGAACGTTAATCCTAATGTGGAGATCATAAGCCACGGACTCTCCATAATGCCACAGAGATAGGGGGTGGAAGTCAGTATGGGTTATGGTAATTTTTCGTTCGATTTTCCATCACCAAAGTGCTGGATTTTATTGACGATTTAGTCGCTTTAAATGAGCCTATAAAGGTCGCCGTTATGCCTCTTGTAAAGTCTTGAACGATAAGCTGATGAACTTTTAACGATACATCTCATCAAGGAATATTTTTTATGCGCTTACTTCAACAAAATTTACGAGTCGAGCAATTCCTCGGATTACCCTTCTTAGAAAAATAGCTAATTTGTCTCAGGTTAACGGTTAATCAGAAGTACATCATAACGTTGACCTAAGCCAATGGCTCTTAACCACTGGCACTCAGACGAGTAATACTAGTGATAAAAAAGGAGCCGTGTAAGATGTTACCGGCAATCATTCGATTTTCTCAGATCGATATTTCAGACCAGTATAGAGCTATACATGTCGAACCATCGTCCTTTACAGTTTCTTCTCTACTTATATGCTCGTATTTTTCGCCAACAACGTCATCTCTTTTAACAGGTCTTCCATCGTTATGTCTCTTCTTAATTTGAACTCTGATTCACCTAAAACAGAACACCCAAGTTTGCGAAACTTGTTCTCTTATTCTAATCTCCTCCTCTCCTTGAAATCGGCATCAAGTTTGTCATTCCATTGTTATATCTAAATTCCTCTGGTGTGTTTTTTCAGATATTTTAACCATCCTTTACAGACCAGACTCCGTGGATCCGTTCATCATCTCCACACAGGATGAGAAAAGATTAGGAGAAAGTGAACACGATAGAACATATCCAATCACTTGTCATTCCGTAACACATTCTGATCGCAGCTTCATGGTACGAATGCAGCCTCTTAAGTCAGTCTTTCCTCTGTTCAATAAAGATCAGTCTTACTCCATCTTCATGACCATTACCTAGTCCGTCCTGTCGGAAGCCTTTTCAGAACCAGGAAAAGATAGAGACGACTGACTGCCAGTCTCTAAGCTCTTTTGGTACACCAGCCTTGTCACTTCTGTCTCTTACGTCCCCGTTTGAACCGGAATTGATTCTTTACAATGAAAAGGTCAGGATTTGCCTCCGTTCTCCTTGTCAATGCTGTCAGTATGAACACTGATGATATGTACTGTCGGGATGATTGTCCAGTAACCTTCATTATATATTGTGTGTGTATTTGGCAAAGGTATTATCTGTTCTGCGAAGTTCTCTGGTCATTTATCTTCTCATATACCTATGTTCTTTATGTATAAATCTTTAGAAGCATATTCTACATTGTTCTAGAGAAACTATACTGGTATGCCATTCACGTATTTAGTTTTCATGTTCTGTGTATTCAAACATGTTCCATATTGTCTCATAGGAGATAGACCGGACATCCTGTAAAAAGTATGGGACCAAAACGAAATATTTACATAATAAGAATATGTTGTCTGTAGCAAGCTGGGTGGTCTGCTGTTACAGGCAGTGTCATTTGTTCTTTCTGGCAAAAGCAGAAAAAAAAGTTATAAAGCTCCTTGTTTCCAATTATTTGTTTTGTGGTTATACATATAGCAAATCTTGTTAGGCTTTACTTGGGAACGTAAGTCGTTATGAAGAAAAGCTGCCGGCAGTACCTCTCTGTGTGCTGTTACCAACTGGTGTTTGGTGTTTTATCATGACAAACTATAGTGTTAGAATGTTTGGATGACAAAGAGAATTACACGTGAATTATATTGTTATCTGACTCATTTCTTTAGGGGTGATATACACATTTTTTTACCCCCGAACCGTAAAAGGGAATTCATTTGTGTTTATTTTTAAAGCTGCGATATTAAAGGGGGAAAAAATTTTACCACATAAAAAGAGAAGGTATGACCCACATAACATTATAATATATAATTAATTTGAGCTATCACGTGCTGAATATACAGATAAAACACTTTACGTAAAGAGACGTATATTAGTGAGCGTTAATTGGTGCGTTGACACAGCTTAATATATATTGCTGTTTTATTAATGTATTTAACGATAATGAAGTAAAAAATTCGTAATGATTGGGGGAGATAATTTTCCAATTAAATTTTCTAATTAGCCTCTGCTCTGGGAGAATTCCCGAATTCTCAAATTTTTTTTCTCATTAAACTATATTCTATGTAGTCTTAGTTTATTCAATTACCTCAGTTTATTCAAATATAGGTTTTAGGACCCAGGGAGCGAATGATAATATTGTCTAATTCACTGGAAGTGTAAGCAGTGAAGCAAATTACAAATTCAGTGGAAGAAACTGACTGAAGTTTAAGATGATAAGGAAAAAGAAGCCATAGAAACAGAGATAAGAATATGACTATACGATACATATAGAAATAAAATAGGGGGATGAGCAGCTTGAACAGGATATGCATCCATCAGGAGAGGAAGAATATCTTTTCGTGCAGGATATGTGGCAATATAGGAGGAGAATGTAACGAAAGACTGGATGAGTTTTGTACTTGTTACTGTAAGAAAAGAAAAAAAGTAGGAGACTCTTAACAAGAGATTATATTACAAGTGCCAGTTTCATATACGGCCTTGGTTGAAGCATCAACAATTATAGTGAAATACAACGAGCGATTCAGATCACCACAAACATTCGGATAGGCTGTGTGGGAGTAGGTGTCTTCACCATGAGAAAGCTCGTGAAGAAACCGATGGAGACGTAAAGGGCAAGCTTTAGACTGCTTGTGGATACTGCGGAGTACCCGACTAGTGTGTTAAGTAAAGAAGAATTAAAAGAAACGACTTAAGAACTTTTATGAAGATCCAGATGTAGAGATCAATTGCTTGGACAGTTTTAAAATATATCTAACATATAACACTAATACTTTATACTAAAGTAAGCTAACATGCAGTTTACCAGGTTGGAACAGTGAGAGAGTCTGGGACTGGATGTAAGATAGGACTGGAAGTTTGTCTGTGATGTTCTTTTGTGCGATAATGTAGTCACTATAACTGTTCTTGTTAAAGAGATGCATAAGAAGGAAGTAAAGAAGGAATATGAAATTAGAAAATAAAATGAGAAAAGCAGACATATGAACTGAAAGCGGTATCTTTACCAAAAAAACACAAGATGAAGAGAATATAGAAAACTAGCGCTTTCAAAAAAAGGTAATCTCAACGTTCTAAGAATCACCCGACTATTACGAGGAATGTAACTCACACTAGAAGTCATACAGCATTCTTAACTTTTTAACAGGTCCTCTAAAGCTCCCATCTTCAGGGCTTAGATCTCCTCAGACATTCAGATTAACTCAATGAAAAGAAAAGAATGGCCTCATCGTCAAAATTATTGAATATCCATCCAGATACACTGTTTCTAAAAAGGGAAATTATTTTACATGACAGCTAAAGAAAAAAATATCAGTGACAAATCATGACAGCCATCATGTCTTGCCCACTGACTGTAGTTGATTACGATAAGCTACAGTAACCAACTCAGAAAACGTCAAAGGAATAAACACAGACAGCCCTACACAGACCTTCCTGATTGAATAACATGCACATCTAGTTGACCTCCCAGGGCAGTAGAACCATCAGAAAGCTTATCTATATGATAAAGACACTGGAGCGAGCACACAAGAAGCCTAGCTCTACGCCTCAAAGTAAAATATATTTTAAGGATGATGAAACAGACTTCTTTTCATGCCTCCGGAAAAAAAAGAGAAATAAATTAACGAAACATTTATTCCGTACTGACGACATCCCATCCTCGAGGAGCCTAACTCTGTGTATGTGTATTAATACTTATTTATTTATGTATGTAGTACGTATGTTTGTTGTTTTTTATAATATTACGGATCGTCACAGACCCAAGGCGCTGGACACGAGTCCGCTTCTGTCATAGAGCCTCTTACTGAGAACATCCACAGGAATATGGAAAAAGTCACGCTTATATCTGCCAACAACACACTTGTTAAACAGCGGACCAATGCGAGGCGGTGTAGGAGTTTAACCCAGCCAGATCTTGGTCATAGGGTCGTTACTCGGGTCTATGAATCACTAGCTAAGCTGTTACAATAGTTTGTTGCTGCTCGAACAAATGGGGTATGAGAAAGAATCCCCAGCCTCGTATTTTGCTTCATATATCTCTGAAAGTCACTGATATTCAACATAAATATTGTAGATTTCCTCATATCCTTTTTCATCTGGTGGAATTTTACCAACTGCCATTACGTAGGGAATCACCCGTAAACGGGTGATTCCCTCTTGACTTGACATCATTGTGTGACGAGTTAACACAAGGAGGTGTCATCCGGGGCTGTTAACCAACCTGTCTCTCACAATGAGGTCGAGGCAGCGTGTTTGGAGTACTGGTGTCGGCACAGAGGAGGTAATGAAGCACCACCAACGCCGTAGCTCTCGTAATTATTTCCTCTTTGATGTCACTCATCTTGCCTCTATTAGTCAACGCGGTTGTGAGATTAATAATTCCTGCTACTACTGAATCTCATATCTTAATTGTCAGCTTATGGGACGGAAACGGTGGAGGGTAGTAGGAGAGACGTTGGAGGAAGGGCAAAAGGACAATGAGAATGTAGAGCTGTTAATAAGAGAAGGTTGGTAGGCTGTGGGAAGGTATCGTAAAGGAATGGGATGAGGAGAGAGATGACTAGGCTGTGAGACTGAAGAAGTGAAGGGATATGGGACGGTGGCTCGAATGGGAGACGTGATTCGGATGGGCTATGAGACGGATGGGATGATGAGACATAGGACTGTAAAAGCGGAATATGTAAAGGAGGGTTGGAGGATCTTTAGGCGTAGGAATAGAGAAGCAAAGGACTCTCGGACAGGATCCAGTCAGGTGTGATGACGGGGCAGGATGGGTTTAGCTCAAAGGAAAAATGCGATGGGAGGAAAGAGCATGGAAAAGCATTTCAGAAGTCGAATAGCAGTAAAATATTCTTTTTAACATATTCCTTTCCCCTGATCATGTTTAAAATTTCAACTAATGATGATAGTTTTTTTTTCCCCGGTGGGGATTTCGATTCACTCACGATAACTATTTTAAACCTTAGCAGTTTTAATTTTCGAATTTGATTTCATCATCTGAATTTTTGGGAAAGAAATTCTGAGAAGAATATTGAAAAACGGAGTTTAGTAATCATACAAGCGCATTTAACCAGAAAAAACATTTCCTAATAACATAGAAAAGAAAGAGAAAAATGTGTCATAAATTATTGCACGTAGATGGTCTGGGATTAAATTCTATTTGTTAATCTGTCTTTGTGATATGAACACATACACACACACACACACACACACACACACACACCTACTGTATGACTGTGACTAATGATTGCTCAATATTCAACTAAGTGCATTATGTATAAATCATAGTATTTACTGTTTAAACATTCATGTATATCTACCACTTGACTACTATTGTTTTACCTCACCCATGTGCTGATTCTATATAGTGTGTAAATATCCAACCAACCTTGTTCTTAAGCTCTTTTATGATTAGATAACTAGTTACTGTGTAAATATCCAACCAACATTGTTCTTAAGCTCTTTTATGATTAGATAACTAGTTACTATCATAGTCTGGTTCTGTAATATCTATAATACCTCAACTATGTATTTTCAGCCGAATAGCTGCCTTTGTCCAATAAACCAATATTTATCCATTTAGTTATTTTTCTATTTCACTCACACATCAAAATTGCTTTCCAATAGACGGACATGGAGATACTCACAGCCAGCTAAAGTATGCAGTAACAATTTGCACGTTTGAAATGACACACTGATATGCTGGAGAAGGTTCAGAGGCGGATAACACACGCAGGCTGTACCACAAGTGAGGGAACTAAGCTACAGAGACAGGCCACAGTCCATGGAATTACCCCTTGTTTGTACACTAGAATTATATAGGTAATTACGAATAATTATACACTAAAAAGGTACCTGATATATAGAGAGAGATTAAGATAATGAAAAAAAGCATAATATATTAACATAGTGATCTCTGAACCTGTCTGCAAATTCTTCCCTGGTAGCCTCCCCCCCTAACACCAAGAAATGGCAGAGCCAAGCGGTGTTGGATGCACTATGCACCAGGAGGGAGACCAATAAATCTACCAACATGGACTTGTGTGGTGGAAAATAAACATTTTACGCAGCGGAGGATTTTTTTTTTTTTAACCCGGAGGAACACTTCCAATCACTGCCTGACTGACAGCTGGCCACCTTCACGCACCATGGATGATGTTTAGCTTATCTTCCACGATGCCGTAAAGTTAACAAGTTAATCTGAAGCCTAGTCAGACGGCTGACGAAGAATATCGTAATGCAAAACTTTACCCATATAAATACCGGACCTAGCTGTCTGTTGTGTCCTATTTTCTCTAAACTATGTGCATTTCGTTGATTAGAATCTTTATCACTTTATGTCTATTCTAGTTCTTCACTTTCCTAAACGTTTTACTAACTCATTTATACATCAGAGCGTTAATGAAACTAAGCATATGCAGAGATACATATATGAATACACACACAAACGTCTGTCTGACCATATATATATATATATATATATATATATATATATATATATATATATATATATATATTTATTTATTAACGCTCTGTTATATATCTTAACCAATAACAGAACCAGTACTCAGAAAGCTTCCCATGCTCACCTCATCGCTATTGACCGACAGCTACTGAGCAGAAAAAAATTGAACTAAGTTTTGTTTTCACCTTGGTAGGTATCCGTAGCAGTTGAAGCCCCTGCTAGGACTCCTACATTGCACTAAAAGGGTTTCTCGTGGTTGCCCTTCGCTCCAGAGTTCCAGATAAACATCTTTCAACGCTCAGATCTAGGAAACGCTTGTTAGTGGGAAAGAAAGAGTAACAGCATTTTCCTTTATGTTGCATTTCTCTGAAAATCAACTTCGCATTTTTCTTGTTTTTTTTTCAGGTAAAGAAACCGCAGAATGTATTCGTCAAACTAATGCAGTCAGAGCTTAGGAGGATATTGAGTTATGTGTGCGAGGCTTCTGACACGCGTCAGACACTGTCGAGATACGTGGAAGGCTACTAAGAAGGACCCTTTGGCAAGTTCCTGGTAACTGCTAGTTCTTACGTATCCCAAACACGTTATGCAAATACCATGTGTGTGTGCATCATGCTTTGTGTACGGATTAGTTTTACTGTGCGTGATGTGTCAACTCTAAATATCCGCTTCACAGACATCATATCTCCAAAAAGAGACACCTACTGTCCTACTTGGGCCATTGTACTGACGCATCAACTAAATAATCAACGATTCCAATTAGGTCGTCAGCACTAGCAGTAAAGAAAAACTATAGTCTCCAAACTACTCTTGTCGTTTAAACTATCAACTACGACTATTTCCACATACTTGATGCGTCTGTGTGGGGTATCATCTTCGCTTACAGGTGGATAACACCCCTCTCTGCTCTTCGTTTTCTAGCATTGTTAAATGAGAGGCTTGTTGATAAAACAGTGCGTCGGTACGTGAAATGTGAGGATCGGTGCATTTGCTCAGCATGTGTGTGTGTGTGTGTGTGTGTGTGTGTGTGTGTGTGTTCCACAGATCCAATTAACCCGTTGTCCGTCAATGCGGCACGAGTTACATCAACTGATCAAGGAGGCTATGCAACAACAGGAGGCTTGCCGTTTGCCTCGTCTCTGGGAATAGAATACTGTTGCCGGCCCGGTACGATTCAACTGAATGCAAATTTCTCTCGTTGTCCCCTGGCCAACACTACACACACAAAGCTTAAACGTACTAAAGACAGGATGCATGGAGTGCCCTGTGGCTCGTGTGTGTGTGTGTGTGTGTGTGTGTGTGTGTGTGTGTGTGTGTTTTGCCTAGTTGCAAAAAAAAAAACTATTGTATCATTGGCTGTAAAGAATACCCAGTCAACAACGACCAGAGGTACAGTTAACAAGAGAACTGTCATGATACGACCGGGAAAAGTGAAAAAGGAACAGAGTGGATGAAGTTATTACGTAACTGGTCATCAATGAAACACCATTGAAACCGACCGTAAATTTTATCACGAGAGATAGAATTCTCATTATACATTTGGCATGCTCATCATCTCGTGAGGATACGCTCATAATATTGGTGGTATATTCATCAATTACCTATTCGTCATAACACACCTATTTATCAGGTCTGTAAGCGTGTGTGTGCGTGCGTGTGTATGTGTGTGTGTGTGTGTGTGTGTGTGTGTGTGTGTGTGTGTGGGTGTGTGTGTGTGTGTGTTATGAATATGTTTATACTACTAAAGGAAATTTTTTACACTACTAAAGGAAATTATGATTCATTTGCATAAAACTTAATGATTATTGTTCTTTCAACAAATGATTTACAAATCAGTGTCAGAATTGAACAACAACCATTTTTTGCTCTTGAAAATGCAACTTAACAACGACATGGCCTAGGAAATTACGACTATACGATTTATATATCTTGTAAGACGAGTTTACAGCTATATCTAAACTTTAATTATTACAGGAAAAAAAGAGATATCAAAACATCTAAAATAGGGAGGGTAAAAGTGAGATAGATTTTCTGCTCTAAAGCCAGAGACGAATACCACACATCCGTGATGGAAACGCACGAAAAAGGATACGCAGGAAGTGCTCTATCTATAATCTTCTTGTATGAACGATCTGATCTGGTGATCAGTGGAGGGATTATTGCATCAAATGGATTTGGCTTCCTGTGCCCAGCGTGAGGCATGACGAAAGAATGATGTCGTCAACAGGAAGAATTTCAGGTACTGGACAGCTGTATTTCCCTACGTATATTGTTGAGGACTAAAGGTTACATCATCGCCGAACAGCTGCTACTGAATCAGCCGGAGGAACAGCTGCAGACGACGTAAAGGTGAGTACACAACAGGACGTAACAATAGCATAAAAGTAGACTAAGAGGGAGAGCTGGGAGTCACGTAAACCCACGATGGTGTAGACATAGATGATACTATGATGACCCGTGGTCGGAACGCAGTGGGAGTAAGGTAAACCTGGGCTAAGACGCAGCTGGAAGTAACATATATAGACGTTTGGAAAGACACACGTGACAATAACATCATGGACTGATGCATAACTGGACGTACTGGACACAGGTAGACGGGAAAAGCAGAGAATAATCTCAGTCTGGTCACAGGCACGACTGGGGTACCACAAATCTGGGTTGGGTTACACCTGTGGTTAACGTATCCTTGGTTGGGGGCATACATGTAGTGACACAGATCTAGATGGAGTCGTAACACTGTGTAACACAAACCTGGGGTACGCGCACACCTGAGGTAACTCAAATTTGGGCGGGTAACAAATACCCTGGTGGGGTTACATCTCGAGGAAAACAAAACCTGTATGGGGTCACAGTTGGACGTGACACTGTCCTCAGTGGCGTCAAAGATGAAGGACAGTGTCACAACTGGACAGAGGGTCAACCAGGGCCGAGGCACAGCCAGGAATAACACACGTGAGCAGCGGCAGCAACCAGGCATTACATTAACCTGGACCAGGGGAAACGGCTGAACGTAATATAAACTTTGGCTGAACATCATTCGAAAAATAAACGTGGAGGGAAGAGCAGGGCTGTAACATAAACCACTGGCCGTAACTGAACTTGGGTCGGGGTACGGCCGGGCGCAACACAAACCTCAGCTGCATCACAACTGATGGTGAAGTAAACCAAGCCTGAAATAACATTTAGCACTACGTAAACCAAGGTAGGTGCGCTCAGCTGGCCAGACTTAACTCAAGCAAGTCGAAAACATGTTTGAGCTCTCCTGATTGGTATACAGAGTCTATTTGTGACGACCAGAGGTGGGAGACATGACTGCTTGCAAGCGTTACCTCTCTGGGAAACGATTGTCTTGCAAGCGTTACCTCTCTGGGAAACGATTGTGAACCGTTCATATTGTTAATCTGATATACGATCTTCAATGTCGTCCAATCACTGATTCTCCTGTTGTCCTTTGAGTTCACACTGATCCCCTCTTGCTTCTGGCATCCAATCTGCCAAATGCGATATGTATAACAAGCCATGTACGCTGTCTGAAAGATAACGTGTGAGCACCTATAGACTGGCTTTGTTCTGTGTGCGGGGCTGAAGTCCAATTATCGGACGGTATCGTACCTAAATTATCCTTCCTTTTGTAATTATTGGAGGACGAAGGATCCATAATCGTGTTGGGAATTGTGTCAACAGGTCTATACAACCGCCCAGCACTGGAGCAGTCTCAAAACACTTATCTATGTTAACTAATGTATCTGTCTTTCTGACTCTGCCTTGAGGCTTTCAAATGTGGGAAACCAAGCGTTATATTCTTAGTTCCATACAGATGGACGTGAAAATTTCCATTTGTGTTGGTGAATTACTAACACGATTAAGCAGACTAAGTGTATGATTCAAGTGAGATTATATCTGAAACCTAACTCGACGAAAAGGAGAACCACGGAGCGTATATGTATAATCATCATTAAGATTTAGGCTAAAGTCGAACTCTGGCGAGTGTATTTTCGTTATACCAAAACTTTGGATGATCCATTTCTGTGTTTTCTGTGCTACATTTTGACAAGAACCAATAATGAGAGACGCGACTTTATCAGTGCAACAAGAGGCAACAGCGACGTGAGAAACAACAAGATGGAACGCAAACCACTGCCATAGGGTTAACTAGTTGGGATGAAATTGGGAGAAAGCCGTTTAACGACGGGATCCTATTCCAGGCTAATGCTGCCTTTCGAGAAGTTAGGGTAGTATATTATGTTTCATTTTTCTTTAATCAGGACGGTAGCCAACTTTATGTGTAGGAGGGTTGGTTTCTTGGCAAGGTGGAACTCAATTATATGGCTGAGGGTTCGGGGGGGAAGGGGCTATCACCACCCACCCCTCCCCATTGAGTCCCCATCATCCAGCCAGTGTGGTCAAGGGACAGCCCACTAATGGGGATCTAAGTGGACAAAGCCCCAACATATGTTCAAAAAAAAAAAAAAAAAAAAAAAAAAAAAAAAAGGGTTATATGGTTTTTTTTCTTAGGATTACTTACACTACATCTTCTTTAACCTCCTGCAGACTGAAGAGCAAATGTGGCCTCAGGTTTTTTATGGGTTAAGGGTAATGTTAAGAGAGAGTTTTAGATATTGAACTGCCCTACAAATCTTTACTCTTGGAGATATATTTTGATCTAATTCCCTTAATGTCTCCATGTCTGCTAGTGTAAGTGCCGCGGTATATCTAAATGATATAAATCTCAATATATAAAAAAGTAAGTCAAACTAGAGCACGTATACTATTAGCTTGTTAAAGCGTCTTAAATCAACTACGACATTCTGCAGTATCACAACATATATTTTGACACATCTACCATTAAATAATCAATTTCTTTCTGGACAAAAGCTAGCCTAGTCTCCCTCTGGACCCAGCCTCCATCCAGCCTTTCCAGGGCCCAGTCTTCACCAAGCGTCTTTTTTAAAAACTTACTTGTGACCTGGTCTGCCACTGTGAGACTTCCCTTGAGACTCGCTCTAAACAAAATTCAACTAGTCCACACACACACATAAAAAACTAAAAGACGTTTATTTTAATTTTCTTTTTTTCTCTCAAGTAGAATGAACCTCCATAACGATCCTCCTGATCATGGCTCTTAATTGTCATCAGCATCAATATAGAGAAAGAGAAAATTAAATCTCTTGCAAAATGGACGTCTTGAATGCTATGTGAATAGGGGAAAAACTAAGAACAAAACAACCCAGTGATCAAATGAAACAACCGCTTCCTCAACTGGGGGAACTCTCTCGCTTCAGGAGGGGAGCAGGACGTATCCCTTGTCTCCAAACTCCCACAGGCTACGTGCAAACCCGTCAGACAAGAAGTCGAGAAGTCTTGCTTCTGTGAAAGTCTTTTCATCTTTTAGTTTCATATTTCATCAAAATACCAGCAAATATAAAAAGAAAATAATCAAGAGATTGTTGGTAATGTATTAGACAAAATATATGGATACACAACACAAACAGCTTCATGACACAGCAGTGCACAATAGAACCAGGTTTAAAACATACTTGTGTACAAGTGCATCAGTATGATGACGTATTTGTATACAGTAGCAATAGCTTGATGACATACTTATATAAATCAAATCCAGCTTAATGGTAATCTAGCATATAATAAAATCCATCTCGAGAGACGAATTTTCATGAGAGTCAAACTTGATGACACGCTAACACTCCGGAGACCCAGCTTAACGACACACTATCAACCAGCAGATCCAGCTTAAAGACACACTATCATCCAACATAACCAGCTTAATGAAACGCTATTATCTAACAGATCCAGCTTAGCGACACACTCATCCAGCAGAGCCAGCTTAGCGACACACTAATATCCAGGAGATCCAGCTTAACGACACATCATTATCCAGTAGATCCAGCTTAGCGACACGATATTATCCAGATATTCCAGCTTAACGACACAAGCAAGTTTAGGACGCAACTCTGTCAGCCTTTTTGGCTGGAACTTACATAGTTTGGAAACTCCTTTCACGAACGCGGTCCGCCAACTTGTAATCAATATCTGTTACATTATTTTTCCTCTGTCGACTTCGCCCTCCCGTTGTTCGGGTTCAACTAGGCTACAGCTGCTTCACCTTGTGTTGGTGAAGCTGTCTGTTCCTAAGCAGCTGATGCTTTTCTCGTGGATTTAAACTAATGTTTGCGATGACAAGTTTTTCTTCTGCATTTAACGTTTTACTGTCGCATCTAAAACTTTACATGTCAAGCTTAAGCTTTTTTTGCTCGGCTGAACTTTACTAGTGAGGTTTAGTATTCCAGGCACAGCCAACGCTTCTGTAGCTGATGCTTTAGTTGTAAAGCTTTAGCTTTAACTTGTGAAGCTGAATTTTACTTGTAGAGTGAAGGATAAGCATTTGTGTGTAAAATGAAAAACTTTGAATAATAAACAACAAACACTACTGGTACAAAAACTTTCCTTGTGCAGCTGAGAAAAAAAATCTTGACACAAATTTATTTGTGCATATGAAACCCTTTTATGCAGGTCATGTTTGACTTGCGCCTGTTCAAAATGTACTCGTGAAGCTGATGAAGAAATATCATATTTCAAGAGTTTAGTTTAAAAGACTTAACTTCTGCTCTCCGAACAAATAAAGCGTCGCAGACAGCTAATACTATTGTTCTCTTCCCTTTCACCATAACCTTTACGGTCTCCTTCAAGTCTCCCGGAAAAAAAATGTAGAACACCGACACTTGATGATTTGGTGAGGAGACCAGCGAGGTCAGGCCTTGAGGGTCAGGTGGCTGGCGCTGCTCACAGCTGCAGGTAAAGACTCGTCAACAAAGGTGGGTAATTTCTCCTCTAATGTTTATACTTGAGATGATTTTGAAATTACTTTACCATCAGCATCATCGTTCTCATAATTACCCTGCTCTGTCTCTGTCTCTCTCACTGTACATTTATCTTCACCTCCCCAACAAAGATAATTTAGTTTAGCTTATATACGCATCTGAAAATAGAGCAAGAGTATATTTTCCAGTTAGGGAATTATTCAACGAAGACCAGAGTCGAACCGGTGTATTTTCGGACTTGGCTACGCGGACCCAGAAACAGTCTACGGCATGGCTATATCTTATGATGAAATTTTTTAAAATTTACGTATTAGTATCCAGTGACAATAATTGCTCTGGGACACGGTTAAGCGATACTCCCCCAAATGCCGCGGGATTATAGAATTCCAATACTCAGTATCCTGGGAAAAATGAATCCAGCAGCCTATAGCAGATATATAGCCCCTGCTTTCTTTAAGGCGAACCGACATGGCGCGGGCAAGATATGCCCCACTCATGGTCAATTCGGGAAAAAAGAAAACGGAATAAGAAGGAGAATGAAGAAATGAACCAGAATTCTTGAGATGTTGGCAGACCTTAATCCTGAAGGTAGAAAGATTATGGAAAGAGGAAAAGACGAAGGAATGAAGGGAATTCCACAGCTTATTGGTTTCTCCAGGAAAGATGGGGTTATCTTAAGTCATTCCTCGTGCGGCCAGTACATACCACACGGAAAGACGTATCCAAGGCTCCCAATTGGTCCAATTAGTGAGACAGTCTGAATATAGTGTCTATATATAGTATCTATATATAGTGTTATTGGTTTAGTATAAGATGACTTGCTTCAGGATCACAGACGGTCAGGTTGGAGAGACATCCTATATATAGGATCACTCAGGATCAGGCCAGGTGAGCGTACCTCCCTCTCACATTCGCTTAACTTTCTCGTACGCACACACAGGAATAAGTCTGTGGCACCAGTACCTGATTTCCCGCCAAAATTCAACACTTAAACTCTTGCAACACTTGACTAAAACCTCCCGTGACATTCGTGGACAAGGTCCAGGTAACTTTCAAGGACGTATTCTCAGTAACACTCAAGCATGAACTCCATAAGACACTCAAGTGCGATGTATTGTAGTAGCAACAAACTTTGAAATCAAGTATAAGACCAAGACTGGCTCTGGCAGGGCGGCTAATTAGCTGGTCTCGTGTGCTCTGGGTAGGACGCCCACTCGCCGCGTCTTGAAGCTGTTATGTCGTCTGAGGATGGCGCAAAGGCAATCTTGGTCGGATGAATACGATAGCGGCTGGTGAAGAGCAGACTGGTAGTGTGTCCCTGAGACTATATGAGGGTGTATGGCAGAGAACGTCTGAGAGTTGTGGATCAGAAGGTTGACTTAATTTAGAATAATCTAGTAACACTGGTCCAGCACTTTATGATACATAGGCCTCTTGGGGATAATACGTAAAATATATTTGTGTTACCATCTCTCTTACGCTTTTCCTTTTGACCGATAGCGTAGAAAGGTAAAAATATTATTTTTATCCCGGATGTGGGACTCGAAGCCTCACTGTTCTCACATAGCCACTCTACAAGAAAGCTGCTTGTTATAACCTTCCAAGACCAATGACCTTTCATAAGTCCAAACACTACCGTGCACTCAAAGAACCCTAGTGCCTGATGTCGCGACTCAGCTTCCCACCGTAAGCCACTATGGCCTGGAAAATGTCATATAACTCAATTACTGTCATCATGAACAACATCTCTACCCTTCATCGTGGACTCCTATAATCCACCTAAACCACAGTGGCTTGTCGATCCAGACCACCATCGTCATTTGCCATGAAAGAACCCGCTAAAGTGACTCATTACGAACCACACCAAACCCATGACCTTTCCTGGCGCATCTCATCTCCCAGCCTTTTATGATCCAACTGGCGCTGTTGTTGTGACCCGAAATACAATTGCTACCTCCCATGATCAAGATCCCTACCATTACTTCTTACAGTCCTTATCTCGACTACTCTCCTAAGATTCAGCGCGAACAACACACCCAGGACAAATGGAATAAAACTCAAAGATAAAAGATGCAGTACGGACGTGGGAAAAAGCATCTTTTCCCACAGGTGTGTTGAGCACTGGAATAAATTACCGTCAGACGCAGTGAATGCTAAGACCATATATACCTTCAAAAGTCGTATAAACAAATACTTTATAAATTCAGGTATATTCTGAGAAAAACGCCTGAAATAAACTGTATAAACGAAAGCAGTAATGGGGACAGTGGAAGGCTAATGTGTAGCAGAGGGGAGTCAGTGATAGCTTAAAAAAAAAAAAAAATTGCCGAGCGGAATTACATTTTCTTGTCAAGTTAAACTACATTCTTTAACAGACAACCCACTCGCGGGCCAATCAGGCCTCCTGTTGCCTGTCTTTCGTAAATAAACTAATGTAAACTCTCATGACCCAACGCTGACACAGCCCTCCATCGTGACCTCGCATGGCTCAGCCCATCATCTTGTCTATCCATGACAACCCACATCCGTGACCCTTGCTTAAACCTGACCCAACCAGTGCCGACTCCTGCTTGACCCACTCCACTGTGGCTCATCGAACATAAGCAAAAGGCGAGATTAAAGAAGCCTTACTATTTAAATAAAGTAATCTGAATGCACCACTGTGGGAGCTGTTACAGACGCAGGCATTGACGAAGTCGACTTTTACACTTCCAGACTCAAGAGTCACATCCTCCTTGTCCTGTGTCAGACGTGTCTTCAGATTTTAACGAACCATCTGTCAGAAACGGTAGGCGATGCTCAAACTTTTGTGTTTGTTCACGTTCGTCGGAGCTCTGAGGCAATATTTTCCTCAGCAGTTCCAACGACAAGTATTAAAATCAAATCAAAATACTTCATTGTTCATGTAATTACATGAATTTTGTCTAGTGCATTTTTCATAGACTTAAGAAGTTTATATGTGTTACATAAACTTTCTACATCATTATGACAAAAATGAAAAAGATGGCAACATTTTCATTGCGAATAAGCTGATGATGGCTGGTCAAATTTTTCACATTCATGAGACACCTACATTTTCTATTGGGCTTTCAAAGCAACACTTCCTGGTTATGTGAAATAACTTCACTAATCTAAATTCAAGGTCAGCCTTGAACATGACTAGATTATCTTCTGTTCACCAAATTCTTCTTCAATACACTCTCATTTTCAATGCAAAAGCCATCGTCACTATATCCCAACTTCACCCTTATCTTCACTACGCCCATCATCACTACACCCTCGATACCACTGACCTTTGACCCAACCAATTTTTCTACAGACAAACAGAAAGTCAAACACACACAACGCCAAAACTAATCTGTATATACATCATCATTATCATAATTATTATTATTATCATTATTACTGTTATTATCATTATTATAATCACTGCTGTTAATATCACTATTATCATTTTCATTATTATTATTATTATTATTACTATTATTACTGTTATTATTGTTACCAAATTAGTATTGCCATTATCATTATTATCGTTATCATTTTTGTTAAAAATATGTCGGAGAAATGTATTCCTCTGAGACGCTTCAATCAATTACTCCGATATCATATAACTGACGTATGGCACAACTCTTTGATGAAAAACAATGTGTTCTGTGATGCATCTACGCAAAAAATTAATCAAAAAGAGTAATGACTTATGAAAAGAAAAAAAATCTAAAATCAGTTTCAGGAATCCAGGGTAATGAGTTCAACATTTTCAGACAATCAAGAATACCATATATATATATATATATATATATGAGGCGGCATGGTACGCCGCCGCCACTGATTAACAGCCGCTGGACGCCTCCCAGCAGCAGCCCAGAGCAGACGGCGTGCTGCTGCAGCGCGTGAGGCTGGGCTACTGCAC
>JAYMFT010383419.1:0-20339 GCA_038088735.1 Panulirus argus
GTTCCCATTTGTTCTCTTGTCTTACGCACATTATTTACCTCCTTCCAAAATATCTTTTTATTCTCCCTAAAGTTTAACGATACTCTCTCACCCCAGCTATGAATAACGAGTTGTAATTGTACTATTTAAAGGGTGGGGTATATATGAAATATGATCTATGTCTCATTACAAGAAAATCGTCATGAATCAAGAGGCTGGGTCATCATTGTTGTGGTAACAATAATGATCTCAATGATTTAAATGACCCGCCTACATATTTACATGGCAGACGACATCAAAACCAAAACAAAGGCCTTGTTAGTGCAAAAAACTGTGTAACAATAAAATTTGGTATTAGTTTCTCAAAAACTTAAGCCTTTGGAACTATAAGCCTAATTCTAACCTCAGCAGACCTATGATAGATAAGCTTCACCTGGAAAGTCATCAGAACTAGTTTCCCATTGTTGTTTATGTTTGCAGGTGATGTCTTCCTCCGCGTCAGCTGTGAAGTCACGAGCGAGTGCCAAGGATACACAAGTGCGAATCTGACATGGTGATTACAAATATTCACATAAGGGTGAATTTCCCCATTTTCTTTGTTGCTAATAGACTCCTATAAGCACTGGGGAGGATGGGAAACTGCCTGAAAAGTCCCACATCAGACGACATATCTTTGATTCATGGTTCCGAGAATGTAGCTAGGGAGGGTAGTTCGTCCTCGGACCAGATGATTGGGGGTGACTCTGTTCCCCAGATCGAGGTAAGATATTGCTTGCGGAATGTATTTTTGCCTCATTCTCATACTGTCTAAGAACTTTTGAGCAAGTGTACGCTTGTGTTTATCATTAAATTAATGTTACATGAACAAGTTTTCTACGTGGGAGAAAACTCTTTGATTGCTTGACAAGTAAACTACTTAGTTACTGGATATTTAAAGAGGACTTAACCCCTAAAGGTATTGTGTCACCTACTCTAGATAACTTTTAGCCATGGGACAATTAAGAAAAAGACTTTAAATTTGGAATAAACCCTTACCACTGGACTTCTTACTCTTATAAAGTGATGTTGGTGGGTGCTGTTTTTGGGTAAAGTAACAGTTTAACCCACCATTCTGTTTCTTTCTGGAATTGGGCAGTGCGTACCTTAAATTTACTAGAATTGATTTAGGTATATTGTCAGCTTAGTTTTTCATCAAAATTAGCTTTGGGAAATGACTTCAGATTCTTTAGATTAGTATAATTTGCCAGAACGTGGATGCATAAATTTTAGTTAGTAGTACTCCTTAAACTCTACAGTGGAGTTAACATAAAGTGTATTTTATGGGTAGCACCCCATATTCCGACATACATTTCCCCTTTTAGCGAGGTAGTGTCAAGAACAGATGACTGAGCCTTAGATGGGAAAATCCTCACTTAGTCCCTTTCTCGGTTCCTACTTTTTGAAAGTAAAACCAGGAGGGAAGGATTTCCAGCCCCCAACTTTAAGTCCTCAAAAAGTGGGCAGGGCTTTCAGTTACAGGGAAATTACGGGGTGAAATTTTCTAACGTATCATTATTTGTAGAATTGTTCCCACTACAACGGATGCTTTATATAAATAATGATAATTATAATAAAAGATATAAAATTTTTGAAAAAAATTATGTGACAAGCTACATTTTTTGCATTTCATAAAACTGCTGTAAATGTGTGATTTAATTAGTTCTGTCACTGAACCATTGCTCATATTGAAAATGATGTAAAGTTTAAGGTAGATTTCTTGAAATAGTGCAATGAGATTTTGGTGTTTTTAGTACTCAGTTTTTTAGACATTCTTCATGTTTGAAAATGACATCAAATTTCAAATAAAAAAAAGTTTTTTAGTTATCACTCTTTGTGTCTATGCATGATTACAGCAGTTATAGGCTTTGATGAATCAATGTACTATATCATGTTCATTTCCATCTTTATGACTGATTCCAGTGGTATGCAACAAGAATATTACAAGATACAATATGAATTTATACCATATCAGGTGTACAGAATCCAAAAATGACATACATTTAAAGAACTACATCCATTTTTCTCATCACTTACAGTTTTTGAGAAGTAAATATTGCCTATTTTGTGTAGGTGGTGTACAACGATCAGCACTTTTGTAATGCAGACAGGGTATAGGTCTTTCCATTTTCTTTCTTTCTTTAATTCAGTACATCCTGTACCTGTGAGTGTGGGCTGACTGCTAAATTGAGTTGGAGAGATTAAGCTTGTTGGTTTCAGTCTTTCTCAAAGTTGAAGGTTTAAACTGCATACTCCCATGCAGTTTTCATTTAATTTGCTTTTCTTTGCACCTCTTTTAGGTCAGCAGTCTGGGTACACAAAAATGTCGTGCATTTTATGTGAGTGGGATAGTTGAGTGAGAGATCAACACTGAAAAAAAAGGAAATGCCACTTAGAAACACATTTGCTCTAGGATCAGAGAATATCATTCACTTAAAGTTGATTCAGCCCAATAAAGCTTTCTTACCCCCATTCCATCTAAAGTTAGGGTTGATAAAGCAGTTTGTTAGAGCACTAGATAAGTCAGGAAACTGTTTTAGATACATTTGCAATAAATTCTAAAACGTACCTATGTGAAGTAAAAGAAGGCACCTTTTTTAGGGTGCAAATCAAAGCATTGATACAGGATGAGCAGTATGAAGGAATGATGAACACATCAGACCAGAACTTCCTGGGTGATCACAAAGATCCCAACTACAAGGACATAGTGAAATGCTCAACAAATTTGAAACACTTGGCTGAAACATGGGTCTGAAAACTCACTTCCTTCACTCACATTTGAACTACTTTCTTGAAAACCTGGATGGTATGAGCAATGAACATGCGAAAGGTTTGGTATTGACATGGTTTGGACAAATGGAGAGAATGAGTGAGAAAAGGTTGACAAAGAGGATATGTGTTAGAGGTGGAGGGAACAAGGAGAAGCAGGAGACCAAACTGGAGGTGGAAGGATGGAGTGAAAATGATTTTGAGCAGTCAGGGCCTGAACATGCAGAAGGGTGAAAGGCATGCACTGAATAGAGTAAATTGGAACTATGTGTATACAGGGCATGTGAAACATCTGGAGTAAATCACGGAAAAGTCTATGGAGCCAGGATGTGGATAGGGAGTTGTGGTTTTTTTGCATTACACATGACAGCTAGAGACTGAGTGTGAGCGGATGTGGCCTTTTTTCGTCTGTTTCCTGGCTCTACCTTGGTGATGCAGAGAGTGGTGATGCTGTTTCCTGTGGGGCAGGGTGATGCTGGGAATGAATGAAGGCAAGCAGGTTGAATATGTACAGGTGCATATATGTATATGTATGTACATAAACCCTCAATTTAACAGACCCTGATATAATGGATTTTGGATTTAACGTACTGGATTTAACTCTCAGTTGCCCTCTTTTTCAACCCCTGCACCTTCCTTTTGATCTCCTGCTGCTTTCTCTTATACATATCCCAATCATATGCACTCCTTTCTTGTAAGTACTGCCCAAATGCCTCTCTTTTCAGTTTCGCTAAAAACCTTTCTTCTTCACCTACACTTCAAATAGGGTACATTTGATTTTATGGATTTTCAACAGTAACAGACACCCCTTTCCTCTTATTAGTCTGTTAAACGAGGGTTTATGTATAAATTGATAAGTATATATATATATATGTACATGTATGTGCATGTATGTATATTGTTTCAAAATGCATACCAGTGATGTAGTTAAAATACAGATTTGTTGTAATTATTTTTCATTATCTCTCCTTAATTAATAAGGCATAGTCTGGGGTAAAATGATAACCTCATTTGAAATAAACAGAAGGAAAACAGTGCAGATGTTCCTATTCTGTTTCACTTTTCAGAGATATTGGTATTGATATCAGCCCTAAAATCAGTTTCATTATTGGCTAAAGTTTGGGTATCAGAACATCACTAGCTATAAAACACTTTTTTTTAATCTACCCAAGCTTTCTCTTTTTCCTTTTGCCTTCACATCATCATGTGCACCTTGTCACAGCAGAAAAGCAGCATTTTCTTATTTGAATTCATTTCAGCACTTCATTATGGCCTCTCTGTTTTGACAATTATTTGCTGTACCAGGAGGAAGGAAACTAATGTGTCCAGATCCAGATATAGTTCAAATTGTAAAGTCACAGCCTTTACAAACTTCTCACATGATGAAATGCCTAAAGAGACATGGCAAATCATGTCATCAGTCATAAACATTTAATATCAAATCTTGGTTAAAAAATAAATCATTATTCAACACTGATAAGTAACTATTTTCACTTTTATCCCCACAAGAAGCAGACTGCAGATCCTATTGGACATTCCTGTCCTCTAAAAATATTTAGTTAATCCATACACATAAGTAACGGTTCCCTCTGAAAGGAACCCATTGTATTTACAAAGATGTCAGCTTCTCTTAAAAAAACTGTTTACCTTGTCTGTCTTAGTGTTTTCCTAACGTTTTTCTCTTAAAATCTATTATAGACCCACCACTCTATAACAACAAAAAATTGGCATGTGTCCTCCAAAACAAGGGAATTTAACTCATGTCAGGCTGCATGTATACTGTCAATCACTACAAATTTCAAGTTTTGTTGTTTTCAGTGTTTCATACATGACCACTGTTTTCCATGTTATAGAGGTAGTTCCAGGAAGCAGACATAGAAAGACACACCCACACATATACACATATATATATGCACACACACACACACACACACACACACACACACACACACACACATACACATACATATATATACATACACTTACATATTCATAATTGTTCACCTTCATCCATTCCCAGCAGCAACCCACCCACCAGGAAACAGCACAAATGCATGAAGGAGAAGAAAAAAGTAACATATACATTCTCTTCTTCTTCCCTCGCACCCAATCACCATCCCATGTCAGTGAGGTAGTGCCAGGAAACATAGGAAGAAAGGCCACATCCGCTCACATCCATACACAAGCTGGCATGTGTAATGCACCGAAACCACAGTTCCCTATCCTCATCCAAGCCCCACAGACCTTTCCATGGTTCACTCCAGATGTTTCACATGCCCTGGTTCAGTCCATTGATAGCATATACCCCAGTATACCTCATCGTTTCAATTCTCTCTATTCCATGCATGACTTTCATCCTCCAGCATGTTCAGGCCCTGATTGCTCAAAATCTTTTAAACTCCATCCTTCCATCTCATATTTGGTCTCCCCATTCTCCTTGTTCCCTCCACTTATGACACATATCCTCTTTGTCAACCTCTCCTCACTCATTCTTTCCATATGTCTAAACTATTTCAACACACCCTCTTCTGCTCTATCTACCACACTCTTTTTATTTCCACACCTCTCTCTTACCCTTTCATTGCTTACTCGATCAAACCACCTCACACCATATATTATCCTCAAACATTTTATTTCTAACTCATCCATCAATCCATCTGTGTACATGCAGTCTAACATTACTGAAATTCCCTTTTTTCGGAAGACACATGACAATTTTTTGTTTTAGTATTTTATTAGATATAATTATACCTTACAAGACTTACTGTTATTTAGCTCTATGTTTACCTTCTTGGTCATAACTCTCTGCATAGTTAGGTTGTTTAATATGGATAGATAAGATGCATGATTGGAAATGAAAAAAATCCACACTCTGGGATTCTTACTTATAGAGGAAACAAGGAATTCTTAAGAGTAGAACAGAGATCACAATCCAAGAAAATGCACATATTTTTTTAATAAATTATCTTTTGTTGAAGTGTGAGTAGAGAAATTCCTGTTTTACCATAGAAATTGTTGAGTTTTGTGTGGTTTGTGCAATTACATCTCCTTATTTCCTGTCTCACCTCAGCTCTTTTTATTTCCTCTTTTATCACACTTTCAAACTTAAGCATTACATGATTACTTCTTCCAGTTGGTGAATCATATATAGTGTTCTCAGTATTCATGCTAGTATGTTCGTACACCTGCTTGTTTATGATAGGCAGGTGATCATGAGTTTAACATACTGTTGTGACAATGTATAATTTTTTTTTTTAATATATGTTTTGTTATTTTATGGAGTTCAGATTGACCCTCGATGGTTTTAATGCCCCAGTATAACACTTAGTGTAAGTGGGACATTATATCTACTTGTGAGTTTTGGAACACATTCTTGTTTGCATGATAACTGAAGAACAGTGTATGGTGGAACATTTATACTTGCATCCTAAGCACCAGGGCTGGATTAGCCTCTTTGGGGCAAGGTGGCCTTCTTACCCCTCAGTTAAAAACAGTACATGAATTCTGGTATATAATTTATTTCCACATCTGGAAAAAGGAAAGCATGGCATTAATGTGCATAGGCCTCAGAAGATGTTATATGATCTTAGGCTGAACTTATGTTGGGACAAAACTCTCTTCATCTCATGTGTGTAATGAATTACATGTTTGTAATTACCTATTTTTATTATAAAACTACTGGGAGAGAGTTCTACACTTCTGGGGCTCCATATACTGCAATCACTGTGTCATCAAGCAGCCTTTTAAACCTTTGTTAACTGCCAGCATTCACTACCTCATTGGTTTATCCCAACTATCCATCACCTAGGCACTAATCCAGTACTTCGTAGCATTCTTTTTGTAACTAGATTTCTATTCAGCTTTTTGTTAAAGCCTGTTGTTACTTTGGTGCCCCATCTCTTCATACACTTCCAAGTCAGTATCATCCAGCTGATTTAGAAACTTGAAGCCTGTTATCAGGTCTCACCTCTCTCTCCTCTCTACCATGGTGGACAGCTTTGTAAGCCTCATCCTTTCTCTTAAACTCAGTTTTCAGTTTTCTTAATTCAGTCACCATCTTAGTTGACGACCAGATTTGTGAGACAGTCCAGTTTTGGTCTGATTAACAGTATGTAAGTAATCAGTTTACAAGCATGTCTTTGTCCATATATTTGTATGTGATTCTTATATTTGCCAGCAGACAGTTTGTCTCTTTCCCAATTACCCCAATGTGTTGTTCATGCAATAAATTGGGTACAGTGTCAACCCCAAAATCTCTTTCACATGCAGATCCCTGTAATTCATATCCTTTTGGTAATAATCACATGAAGGCCTTCTTTCACTTTGTCACATCCACATGATACTTACTTGGACTGAATCTCATCGTCCATTTATCCGACCAACTTTGGACTTCCTGTGGGATGATGCAGTCATCAGTCTTTGTTTCTCTCATGACCCTGGTATCATCTGCAAACATATTTAGGTATGATTCAAGTCCATCTGGCATGTCATTTACATATACCAAGAATGGCAGTGGGCCCAAATCTGAGCCTTGTGGCACGCTACTTGTAACCCAGCCCACTTAAAGGATGAACCTCTTACCTGTGTTTTTTTCTACTTTTCAGTAAATTAGTCTTTTGTTCAGTGAAGGAACCGACCCCTTATTCTTGAATGTAAATATAGCTTTTTGATCATCATATGATGCGGAACTGTATTATAAAGGCTTTCTGGCAGTCCAAGAAAACACAATCTACACCTACCTCTTTTTGATCAAAGATGCAGCTCACCGTCATGAAAGATTAGAAAATTGGTTTTGTATGACCACCTTTTCCTAAAACCATGTTGTCTCCCTGTTAGAAAGTTTCTCCTTTGCAAGGAGTGATTTGTATGTTTTCTTATTATCTTCTCCAGTTTGTTGCAAATCACAGCTGTTAGTGGGACAGGCCTATAGTTCAGTATAATTTTCTGATCCCCTTTCATAGATATAGGCACATTTGCCCTCTTCCACATCTTTGGAACTACATCTTTCACTTGTGATTAATTGAACAACATTTCAAGAGGTCTAGCATATGCCTCTGCACATTCTTTCAGTTCATATGGGTAGACTTCATCAGGACCATGGGCTTTATATGGGTCAAGTTGTTTTTATAGCTGGATTATGACATTTTTGTCAGTTGATATACTTTCCAAGACTTCGTCCCCGCCCATCTTGGTAATGCTGGTCCATTGTTGTCCTCCACACTTGAACTTTCCGTTCAATTCCTCACATATTTCAGTATCTTCCTCAAGAATTCTTCTCTCTGAGTTCCATAGCCTGATTAGCTGCTCGATCACTAAGAGTTTGTTCCTGATGAACTTAGGTAAAATTTAGATTTTTGTTTTGCTTTTTCTACAATACTTTTTTCAAAATCTTTTTGCTCGTACGTCATTAGTGTGCATTACTCATTCCTTGCTCTCTTGCTTCCTGACATTTCTTGTTGAACCATATCTCTCTCCATTTTGCTGCTTCTCTTCTGTTGCTCATCATAGGCACCCATGTTTTGACCCTTTCAGTATAGATATCAAGGAACTTCTTGTAGCACTGGTCAATATTATAATTGTAGAACTACCTTTTCCAGTCAATGCTCTCAAAGAACTTTATCAATTCGCATACTTGTCATGATTGTACTTCCTCTTTGGTTCCTGTGTTCACTCTTATCCCCCTTTTGCATCTCCCATTACCACATATTAAAAGATATTCACTACATGAGCAATCTTTCCAGTAGGAATATTATACTTCATGTGTTGTGTTTCCATACTGCAGTGTAAAGACAAGGTCAAGTAGAGATAGCGTATCATCTTCTCTAGTTCTCATATGCTCTATGACCTGCTAGTGCAGGAATTTCTTCCCTTATACTTTCAAGGAATTTTTGTTTTCATGATTCAGAATCTTCATGGGAATCTTTGTAATTGAAATCACTCATTATCAGACCTTTACCATCTCTTAGAAGGGAGTGTCTTGTTGCTTCCATCATCATCCTTATTGTGCCTTTATTATTCTCTGTATACACCAGTCCTGCATCATGACAGTTCTTTGAAAGGTTGTAAACTAGAAGTATTTTTAGAAACTTCCTGTCCCCAATAATTTCTCCATAATGTATTGCCTGTAGACAGCATTTACTTATAACTAAGGGAATGTAATGGAATCCCTTAGCAAGAGGGCTAACAATTATGGTGTATCAGCTGGAATTCAAATTTAATGTAAGGGAAGGTGCACCTGATATTATTGGAGCTATGGTAATGAAGCTTACCAAAGAGATAAGCTCTCACTTGTTTTGTCCAAAGGGATATATGATAGCAAGAAAGGAAAGACAAAGCAAAGGAAGGGAAGATCAGCCCTCTTATAAAAGAGAGCCTGAAGTGTCAAGAAATAGTGAAAGATGGCCCATTCAGACAATACATAATGGCCATAGTAGCTGTAGGGAAGAAGAGCATGCTGGTTTTATTATTGTATCATCCTCCAAAGAACTGCAATGAACTGGAACAAGTATACTATTAAACAATGAAGGGACAATCAGGATGATACATGAAGCACTGAAATACTCACATCCTAAAGACAGTAAGTACTGATAATGGGGGATTTCAGTTATAAAGAGATATACTAGGGGAATTTGGATTCTCATGATGATAGGGTGTCATGGAGACATAAGCTTTTAGAGCATATACAGGAAAATTTCCTTCATCAGCATACCACAGAACACTAGGATGAGAGGGACTGATACACCATCATTGCTAGACCTTATATTCATACATACAAGCATGGATAATGAGAATGTTATATATGAAACACCAACTGGAAGAAGCAATCATGTAATGCTCAAGTTTGAACATGTGGTAAAAAAGGCATTAAAAGAGCAGAAGTGAGACAGGAAATGAAGGGGATTTATAATTGCAGAAACTACACAAACCTCAATGATTTTTATGGTAACAAAGATTGGGAAGTGGAATTTGGTAGCCAGAAACCAGTGTTTTGAAATTTACAGTATAGGAGTTGAGGCATGGTTACCTCAGGCCTCAAATACAGAGGGAACTGTAAGAGAGAGGAAAGAATGGTTAAATAAAAGATGTTATAAAGCAATGTGTTGGCAAAGATTTAGATGGCATTCCAGCTAGCCAGCACTTGCAAGGTATAAGAGAGCATAGAACAAGTATAGCAGGATTAGAAAGGAGGAACAAAGAAGCTTTGAAAAGAATATTGTGGACAGGGCAGGTAAAGGTCCAAAACTTTTCCATAAATTCAGGAGTCAGTTGTCACTTAATCAGGCAAAGGGGTTCCAGGTGAAAAAATGTTGAGGATGATGGAAGGATATGTGAGGAACTGAATAACAAGTTCAAAAGTGTTTGCACAGTGAAAGACACTATATCTCCATCATAGGTGAGATGGAAGGGGAAGAGGTTTTGAAAATCATTGAGATATCTAGAAGAGATATTAGCAGAGTACTAAAAGGACTTAACCCATTTAAGACTCATGGCTAGATAAGCCACTTGAGTGCCAAGGGAATAGAAAAGGGCAAATGTCTCACTAAATATCAAAAAGGAGACTGGAAACAGGCATTGAACTACAGACTGGTCTCACTAACAAGTGTGGCATTAAAGGTTCTGGAAAAGATTATTTGAAAGCAAGTGAATGACTTTATACTGAGGAGAAATTTCTTTAGTGTGAGACAGCATGGTTTTAGGGAAAGGAGGTCATGTGAAACCAACCTCTTAGAGTTGTACGAAAGAGTGAGCTCAGTCCTGGACAAAAGGGAAGGCTAGGTGGACTGTCTGTATCTTGACTGCCAGAAATTATTTGACATTGTACTGCATGATGGGCAGAGGAAGAAGCTGGATCACCAAGCACAAATGAAAGTGGAACTACTATGGATGGAAGGTTATCTTGATGAGATGGAGCAAAGGATGCAAGTTAGAGAAGCCTTTTCCTAATGGTTTGATGGTGAGCAGCAGAGTGCCAACAGGTTCAGTTTTGGGACCATTATTGTTTATGATCTATATGAATGACTTTCCTGAAATTATGGATTCCTTCTTAAATATGTTTGCAGATGACGTAAAGGTCAAGAGGGAAGTGAAAAGCAAGGAAGATTGCATCAGCTTACGATGGGAGCCAAAAAGACTCCAAAGTTAGTCAGGAACATGGTTGATGTAATTCAGAGGTCCAGGCCTCTTTTATTTTTTTTTTTTTTTTTTTTTTTTTTGAACAAGCTGCTGGGAGAGAATAGTATTTATGAAATTTTATCCTTTAATGTTTACTCTGTTTTCTCGTACCGTATTTTTTGTACCTTTTTTTTCAGTGGGGTTGTTTTACAAAATCATTCATGCATCTCTTGCTAATAGGGAGGTGGTTGTCTACCAAGTCCATATATGAGCCAAGTCCATATATAAGTACTTCCACAACTGTTCAGTATTTTTCAGACAAAAGTTCATGTTGTTTCTTTTCTATGCCATTGTTGATCTGTCTTATTCTTAGATTAGCAGCCATGAAGAATCAGTTTTCTTCATGCATCCTTCATATATAAAGTTTACAAGATTTGAATAGACTTCCTATTGAGGTTAAGGTTTTTGTGATTTGAAATGATGTTGGAACCAGATGTTTTCAAGTTAATACTTTGTCATTTAGGGCAAACCCTGAGGTAGATCTCATTGCCATGATATTGTAATGCCTCTATGATAATGATGTTCTTTCTTATTTTTGGTTTGGATGCCCATGGAATCAGTGCCATGACCTTGATTTCAGTTATCTGATAGCCGATTTTTCCTTGAGTGAATATTTTAAAGAAGTTCAATATCAGTTGAGAGGGATCTGACATATAGAATGTCTCAGTCTGACTTCCAAACTTGATATTCTTGCACTTCACTGCTATGTTGGTTCACTTTCTCTCTTCTGTAGGTATTACTTTGGTTTTTACCACCAAGAGCTGGCTGCTTGTGTTCCCCTACCACGAACTAGACCGTGCAATACTCAGCAAACTGCTGTGTCACATGATTACTGTGTGGCCGTCAGCAACTCAAAGGTGGGCCGTTTAGATAACTGCTCCTTTCCCTACATGTCGAAGCTTTGGAACTCTACCTTCTCATGTTTTCCCCAGTAACTATGACCAGGCACATTTTAAAAGACAGGTTCTTCACTTCCTCCAAAGTTCGTAAATACTGTCCCTTTTCTTTTCTTTTTCCTATTTGTTATTCTCTCAATATTTCAATTATGGCCTGGCCTTGATGTGTACTTTTGTGCATAACTGGAGCCTTCAACATAAAAAAAATGTTTGTATGGTTTCTGTGGTTTAGTGACTGATAGCTCCAAAATGGGAAAATATCCATAGTGCCAGAGACTAAGGCAATTAAGTCTTTCCTCCTACAAGATTCCTCAGAATTTCATGGAGTCAACACCCTTTGTAAGAAATCTAGCTTCATAGCATTAGATTTTGGAATTTTATGTTTGTCTTTTCTCGTAGATGTATAAAAGAGAACATGGAGATCCTTAACAAATGGTCTGATATATTTTGATCACCCTACCACTCAGACTTTCTGGTGTGTTTAGTTATCTTTTCAGACTTGTAAGAAAGAAACTGAAGATTCTGCAGTAGCAGGTTAGTGTGTGTTTTTAGTTTTTCTTTAGCCTTTTGTTGTGATAAGAGTAACACCAATTATTGTAGTATCTTAAAGGGGTGCTTTGCAAGGGCCTCAGTCTTTGGGTTTTTTATTTTAATGTTTCTTGCTCATTTTGGAATAGATAGCTGAGATCCTTTTTCTGAGGAAGGCTGTAACTGTAGTTTTGCAACCAAAATGAAAGCTTTTGAAGACCCTACATATTTTACAGTTGGCTGGTTTCACAGGAAAGATGAATGTACAGTTTTCCAAGGTAGTTTTGTTCATTCTAGCTTTAAAGATCAGGAAGCAAAATTAGTGAAAATCATGCAGTAATTTAGACCCAGAAGTTATGGTTTGAAGTTAATGGGTAAATTTGTCCAAACTTGAATTACATTGATAAAATGAGACTTTTCTTTAGTATCATGGAAATTACATATGAGAAAAATCTTTAGTTGTCTAGGTCCCTTTAAATACTCAGTGGCAGGAACATTCATACTGGATCCAGAGGTTGGTGCTTCTTCAGAGCAGGAGCAGTCTGTTAGTCCTTGATGTAAGGTAAATGTCATCTGCTTTGGTTTATCTATCTATTTATCTATATCTCTGATGCCTGTTCCCTCCTGGAACTCCCTCAGAAGGTTGGCAACAGCAGTTGAGTCTCCATAACTATTGAACCCCAAGTGCCACTTCTTAGTCTTTGGTGCCACACCCTTAACAGGCCACTGGTAGAGGGCAACTCTGATGCAGTGTTTGCAGAGGCTTCTACCTAATGTTCCTAGTGACTACTTCTACCTAATGCCCCTGCTTAATATTCCTGCCTTCTATTTCTACCTAATGCTCCTGCCTAAATGTTCCTACCTACTACTTCTGTCTGTTGCTCTAGCCATTTTGCCAAAAGGCAGGGTTAGCTCAGAGTGCTCCACAGAAAAATCTAGAGTTATGAAGAATGAGATGTGTGAGTTAAGTGTTGTCAAGTTTTATGCATGACAAAGAGAGATGTATGTTTGTAGACAGAATGCCAATAGTCCACATGTGGCTGAGGCTTTGCAACTTGACAACCATTGAAGTGCTGGCTCACTACGCAGCAGTCACTAATCATCTCAGTACCCAGGTGGGTAGTACTGATAATATATCTCCCTGGTTGTTGGGTGCCTACCAACTACTACCTGTGGTTTTCATTGGAAATCTCTTATGGAGCTTATTAAAGAGAGTTTTTGATTTTCAACTACACCTCTATCAATCCTTCAGATGTAGATCAGTGCAAGCAAAGTGACTCTTCTAGACAGATTTCATTTAAGTTTTGAAGGCCACCCTGTTAGTCATCCAGCAGCTGTGTAAAAAAAAGAAAGTACATTCCCACAAGATTTGTTGGGAAGAAATTAGTGGCTTTAGCTAGATTTAGAGGAACACACAGAAGATGACCCTGAATTGCTTGATGATAATTATCTAACTTTAGATTATGTTGAGAGTGATGTTATTGCCAGTAACTCTTCCAGCATTGTAAGTGACCAACATGGGACAGCAGAAGTTTTTCCAAGCACAAATGGAGCAAGTGTTGCAAGTGGTCACCCCTTACTGCTACATGACTTTGACAACACTGACTGTGCACCTGGTAATTTTATGCCCCATCTTTTTACTTTTGACAAGTCTAGCAGTGGTATATCAGCTAATGTGGGCTTAAGCTTTGGAAGTAGTGAAGTGGAGTATTTCTTGGTATTTTTTGATGAAACAAGCATGAAACTAATCCAGACATTAAAGAACAAACAGGATAAATATAAGAATAAAAGTGAATTCACTATCTCACTTTGTAATGTGGAAAGTTGCAAGCAACACCGAATGAAGTATATCTTTTTCTTAGATTGTATATGCTGGTGCCTTAGGTTGAAAACAGGACTATAGTGAGTATTAGTGAAAAGATCCCTGTATTCAGACTTCAATTTGTATGAAAATGTTGCAGAAGACAAGGGCAAGCAGATGAGTCAAACACGTGTCATATGTCAGCACAGCTGCCAGCACAGCAACTTTTATAATTTTGCTGTTATAGAAAAGGATTAACAGCAAGTCACATTGATTATAACAAGAAAGGGTTTATTTTGAAAAATAGAAATGATACTTATTGAATTTTTTGGTGAAGGAAGATAAATGAAAATGCATATGTGATGGCAATTCTCTTGATACTCAGGCCTTACTATTGCATTTTTTTTGCATTTTGTGCTAACTCATCTACAAAATTATTACACTTTATCAGAATGACAAGAGTGGATGAAATGTATTTCCAAAGTGATTTTCTTCATTGCCTTATGAAAATCTCTGGGGTTGTAAAATTATAAACCTTTTTTATGAAACTTCTGAAATATAAACTCTCAATTTGGGAAAGGAATTTTAAGTGAGATGTTAAGGGTTTAAATGATGCCTATGTTTAGATCTGGTTGATCTTTGTTTGGATCTGAAAGTGTTGCCTTTATTAGATTCACAGCTATATTGAAGGCCAACTTGTTTCTTTTATAGATTTTTCTTTAGATGCTTTCATATGTTCATAGGGCTCTGTCTGTGGGTGAGAAATGTAGGTTTTGAAATTTAAAAACTATTTCTTACTGCATACAGAGCCCTTTGAGCATCCATTCATTTTCTCACCCCTTCCTTTCCTGCTTTCTTTTATTAAAGATCATCTCTTGAGACCTGTTAGCTTGTTCCCACCTCACCAGTGCACAACTACATCTTACACCTGAGCAGGTTACCTTAAGGTCATATCTCTATGAACAAGCTTCAGCCATCCTCACAGGTACCTGTATTATTGTTTTCAAAGAGGATTACCTCATATAGATACTTTTTCTTTTTTCAAGGGGTTGGATGGTGTTTTATTCATTACTGGTACTGAACAGATGGTCTCCCAGATGCTTATTAGGCTTTGCCAACCTCTTTCTATCTGTCTATCTGTATCTCTGATGCCTGTTCCAATTGGAACTCCCTTAAAGAGGTGGCCACGGCAACAGAGTCTCCATAGCTAAAGAACTCCAGTGCCACTTCTTAGCCTTTAGTGCCTCATCCTTAACAGGCCACTGGCAGAGGGCAAGTTTAGTGCAGTGTTTGCAGAGGCTCCTATCTAATGTTCCTAATGACTGCTTTCATCTAATGCTCCTACCTAATGTTTCTACATTTAATTTTACACTGGGAATTGAAAGTAAGTGCAGGGATGATTGAAGGGATTTTTTTTGAGTTGTGTAAAAAGATAACAACAAAAAGGCATGACAGTCAGGGGAGTCAGGAATTTTTTTCCATCCTTTTCCTCCAATGATTTTTTTTTTTTTTTTCACCTTTTGATTTATGGAATAGTTTAAGTGTAAGTTAATGCTTTGTCTCACAAGAAATTTTTAATTCAAGTGAGTGCTATTGTCTTACGAATGATGCTTTTATGGTTTTGAAGATGGACGATATATTTGTTCAGTTTGTGCATGTAAAGAGTTATGGTGTTTACAGATTTATTTTTTAATGTATTCAGAATTGAAAAGAATTATTGCAGTGTGATTTATGAATTGATTTATCTTGTATAAATGGGCAAGTCTTTTTGAAGTTGTATTTGTATGGCACACCAAATGCCTTACATACACTACCTGTAACGTATGAAATTCATTTATGATATTGTTGCTCATGTGTTTTTGTGTGTTACCTGCACAGCATGGTAGACACTTTGGAATTGTTTTGGTTGTTTTTTCTTTTCATCATCCACTGATCTGTCGACTTGTCATCCGTCATCCATTTTTCCATCCATCTGTTGTCCATCTGTTGTCTGATTATCATCTCTGCATCCAACCCTTGAACTTGCTACTTAACCCTGGTTATAACATGAAAAGTGTGAATCAGATACTTATAATATCTAACTTAAACAGGGCTGTAACATGAAAAGTGTAAATCAGATACTTATAATACCTTAACAAATGTGTTTCCAGTATCTTAAGAACTGAATGGCTTAAGACTCATAACTCTAGATTTTGTCTGGGTTATGTCCCATGTAAATAGGTTTACTTGGAACTTAACCTGGCTCATAACACAAAGAAGCTACCTCCTTTGACTGGGGAAATTGATAAAGATGATTTTGAAATTTTTGTAATTCACTCCCAAGAACTACAATACAATGCAGTTGACACAAGTGTTTCTCTAGTACTGTCTGTAGCAATACCTCTTAATGTGAGAGGTTCTCTGTGTCAGAACCATACAAGCAACAAGCAGCCAGAGATGTGTTTAAAGTATCATTGTTATCTCCAGAATTCCCTTTGGAGAAAATACTGACTTTTTAACAAAACAAAGTGCAGTTTTGCCTTACCGCCTTGGCACTCTGGAATGCACTAGCACCAGGTGAGAAGTAGATATCTCTACCTAGAGGAAAGATGGTTCAGTCACAACACATGATGCAACTTGCTAACAGCCTCTTGGCTATTTACACTAGTGAGATATTCACCACATTACAGTATTTCTCCCACTTACCATGACAAAGAATGCAGTTTTAGTCCCATGGTTTTGAAATATACTAACTTTTTTATTTAAACCATAGTATATTTCAATGTTTTCTTGAAAATCACTTGCAGAATTCGTGTATAGTGCCACTGTTCAAAGGCAGAGAGACAAAAGCCAATATTTGAATTACAAAGGTATAAGTGTGTTTAGTATACCTGGTAAGTTGTATAGGAGAGTGGTCATTGAGAGGATTGTGTAATGCATAGAACACCAGATTGGGAAGGAACAGTGTAGTTTCAGGAGTGATAGAGAATTTGTGGATCAGGTTTTTGCTTTTGATGATCTGTGTGAGAAATACTTAGAGAAACAGAAGGATTTGTATGTTGCATATATGGATATGGAGAACATGATAGATTTGGTAAAGATGCTTTTTGAAGGGTGTTATGAATATAATTTGTGTGAAGAAGGCTACTAGAATCAGTGAGGAATTTCTACCAAGAAAATAAGGCATGAGTGCATGTAAGAAGAGGTGGATGGGCAGTTCCAGGTGAAGGTGGGTTTGCAGCCGGAGGTGTGTGATGTATATGTGAGAAAGACATGTAAGGACAAGTGGAGACCCTTTTGCCATGGCCACTCCTTTAAGGGAATGGGTGTCAGAGATATAGATAGACAGATAAAGTGTGATATCAACATGGCTGTTTAATCTGTTTATGGGTAGAGTGGTGAGGGAGTTTAATGCAAGGGTTTTAGAGAGAGGAAGATCTGCAGTTTGCTAGGGTAAAGGGGGGAGGGGACAGGGAATAGAGTCTGTTAATGCTTGTTGATGACACTGCAGTGGTTGTAGATTCAATTAGGAAACTGCAGAAGTTGGTTTCTAAGTTTGGAAGAGTGTATGTGAGTACAGAGTTATTTATAAATGTAAATAGAATTAGGTTTATCCTGGAGAGGGACAGGCTATTTTGGAGTGTGTGTTTAAATGGAGAGATCTTTGAGGAAGTGGGATGTTTTAGGTATTAGGAGGGGAGATGATAACTATATGGTGTATGGAGCCATGGGAGCTCAACTAAGCCTTTGGTTGGATGAAGGAGGTGAAGGTTTTTGATTCAAAAGGAATGTGGGGAAAGAGAGGTCAAAGTCTGTGAGAGCAAAGACAGGTACATTCTTTGGTAAAGTAGTCCCATTGGTATTGTATATTTGTGGGGCTTGTACCTTTGATGACAAAGTAAGGAAGTGGTTGAATGTGTGGGAAGCGAAATGTATCAAGAACAATATGTGGTGTGAGGAAGATTGATTGAATAAGAAATTGAATTTGAGAGGTGTAATTATCTAGTTGTGCTGTATGAGAACGGAGTATATAGTTGTGGTGCCCCATCCCTTGATCATTATCTAGTTTCATACAATCCAAAATTTATGTATGCTGTGTGTATTAAGCAAATCCTCAGTCAGTGTGTTCCAGTCATCCAGTACTCTTATACCATAAGACTACTTTTTCACATACTTTTTAACAAGTTTCTTAATTTCATGTTATGTCCTCTGTTGTTCTATCTGTACATTCCTCAGAGAGCTGTTCACTGTCTGCATTGTCAGTCTCTTTGAAGAACTTAAAGTTTGTATGAGAGAGCTGGAATGGTTTGGACATATGGAGAGTATGAATGACGAAATGATGAATAAGAGGTTATATGTGTCACAAGTGGAGGGTACATGGAAAAGTGGGAAACTAAGGAGGAGGTGGAAGGATGCAGTGAAAGATGATCTGAATGATAAGGGCCTGAACATGGAGGAGGGTGTGAGGCATGCATAGGATAAAGTGAACTGTAGTGATGTGACATACAGGGGGTGATGTACTGTCGATGGGGATTTGAGGTGATCAGGGGAAACTTCAGAAAGGTCAGTGAGGCCTATTTGTTGAAATGTGGCTCTGCTTTTGGTGCATTATTTAGTAGAGCTAGAGACTGGATGTCAGAGACTAGCCATTTTTCTGTTTCTGGCATCACTATGCTAGCACAGGAAATGGCAGACAGTTATGAAAAAACATCATGATATAGTTTAGATGAATAATTTTATTGGTCTCACATTCACATTTTTTCATGCTAACTCTTATAATTATAAGTAATTTCCTATTAAGAGTGATCATTGAATTTATTTTTCCTTAATGCAGGCATAATATAGAGATCTTAAGCTAAAGTGCAAAATAAGATTGAATAAGATACCCTTTTTATTTCAGGTTACATTTATTTCAAATCTGCTGAACCATAACTCCATTTTCTGGAGGTTTTACTTTTGTCCCAGTCTAGTTCTTGCCCAGAGTGCCTCGTATGAAAGTTGCTGAGAGAAGGAAAAAGAATTCCATAAAGTTAAAAGAGATGAAACAAGAGTCAGGTGTCATAAGGTTTATTTCTTATCATTTTGTGAGACTAAGGTGTTTTAGCATTACTAAATGTAACCTGTGGAGGCTCCAGTCACCGACTAAAGTCCACATCAAAACCAGGCCTTAATTGAAATATAGAGAGGCAAATGAAATGGGAACAGAAGAGACAAGGAAGAGTATTTACAAATTTTGGAAGTGAAAAACTTATCTTTTAAAATGTGCTGGGTCTTAGTTATTCGGTAAGACACGAGAGGGTGGAGAGCTCGAAAGCTGCGAGGTATGGGAAAGAAACAGTTAACAAAATGGCCCACCCTTGGTGTTGCTAACAGGCACACAATACTCATGTAACACGGCAATTTGCCGAGTGTTGTGTGGTCTAACTAATGGTGGGGGCACACAAGCAGCCAGCTCTCGGGATCAAAAACCAAAATATTAAGTATAGAAGAGGGAAAGTGAACCAACATTTCAGCATAGGACAAGCGGGTCAGGTTTTGAACTTATCCTGGAAGAGTTTATACACTGTCTCAACTTTATCTCTACACACACATACTCACTCCAGCTTATGCCATGTACCAATTCATTGACCAGTCCCAAAGGGGAAAATGGATTGCTTGGATGGCTCTGTGCTTTTGGGATTTGAACCTGAGATCATTAGATTGATGGGTATGCATACAATCCTCCATAGTGCAGTGATTAGCATTGCAACCTGCCATTCTATGGGCTTAGATTCATGTCCTGGACAGGTCTGTTGCCTCACATGCAATCCAGCTGCTTATTACCTCTTTTGGCACTGGTGGGTGAATGGGTACCTATCATAAGCTTGTGGTGGGTGTATATACATAAGGTTAAGACATGGTTTATGTGTACTCCCATAGTGTAATGGTTAGCATTGCTGATTGTGACACATTCATGGGCTGCCCAGGGTCGGGCACATAGGTTCGAATTCTGGTTGCAGCATTCAGTCCACAGTCAACCCAGCTGTTCATCCACCCCTAGGGGTTCGTTAATAGAATGGGTACCTAGCTCAGGATAGGGTGTATATATATATATATATTTTATTTTTATTTATTATACTTGATCGCTGTTTCCCGCGTCAGCGAGGTAGCGCCAGGAAACAGACGAAGAAAAATACCCC
>JAYMFT010383430.1:0-20339 GCA_038088735.1 Panulirus argus
CTTCCCTCCCTCCTTCCCTCTCTCCACTTCTCCCTAACACCCCGTCCCCTCCCTACCTCCCTCCCTCTTCCAATCTTCCCTCCCTTCCCTTTCTCTCCCTCTCGACAACCTCCTTGCATCTCTTTCCACTTCCTCCCCCTTACCTACTACCTCTCCCCTTATCTCCCCCCCCACCCGGGTCCCGGCCGCCCCTGAGGGTGCCGGAAGTGGTGAGGCTGCACCCCCTCTCCCCCATCAGCCGGCACTCACGCCCCAGTGGGCCCTCCTCACACTCGGCCAGGTCTTTCCTCCCTCTCGCTCAAACTCTCTTAAATGACCTCACATCTCACTGCTAATTACTCACAACTTTTACACACAGTAAACCTCAGTATTCCACGCTCTGTGCTTACGCTGTACCTAATCGCTTTTAATTCTGACTTACACGCTTAATGAGATAGCCATATTCAGGCCATGACCTGGGCGCCTCAACAGAAGCAATTATAGCAGTGCACCCTCGGATAGTTTACCCTCAACATATAGACCTATCCAACCTTCTTTTACTTCCCAACGTTACGACTCAGGACGGCTCCTATACCCATGGTCACCCATCCTCCTCTGAACGACATTTAACAATCCAGCCGGTCAAGCGGCCGGCCTATCCACCCTCCCACTTAAGTAGTGATGATGCTGTGGCCTTTACGGCTTTCATGCAAATCGTCCAGTCATCTCCACACTGACCCGTCGGGCCGGCCACCTGCACCAGCATACCTGGCGTAAGCCGGGCTGTTTGTTTACACGTAAAGTTATGGAATGGTAAATATACAGGAGACGCAGTAGCCAGACGAGTGTGTGCGTGCGACTCACTCTCCCCGTAAGGCAACTGGTGATCGCAGACATACACTGTTAGGGGCCGGATCATGTGGAAGGAACAGTTAGTGGGTGGGGTAAGCACCACTCTGATGACTTTCAACACTAACAGTAATGAGAAGAAGTGACATCGCTGGTACTGTCTGGAAAGTAACCGGGGGAAGGTGGGGGGGGTATGTACTTTAAATATGACAAATACTGGAGGTCCAGCTCAAGAGTCTGCGGGCAAAAATCACTCGCTTCTGGAGCGCTGGACGCACGCGACCTGCTCTCGTCCTGCGGGCGAGCGACGACGCTCGACCCACCCACCATGTCCGTGGGTTGGGGTACAGCACAGAGCTTCCATCAGACGATTTCTTGCACAACGCTACTGCCTCAAGCGTATGAAACAATGATTCTCTCAGTTGTTCCTACCCACCAGGGAGTGGGTCGCGGGCCACTGTGGCCACGTTCACCCTCTGGGGCCGTAGACGCAGTAATTACCACCAGAGTGTCGACCTAACACCCTCACTACACCACGGTAGTCACCTAGTCATCGATATAGTTAGAAAATGGTATGTGGGTAACAGCACCTGGGGGACATTATCATCATGGAGTCTGTCCACGTACGTGAAAGTAAACAGAACCTGAGACGGACGGACGGACGGACAAGGATAACAATATATATGCACGTAACAGTCAGGGTGAAACAGCAATGGATGTGCTTTGGAAGAGCACTACGTACCATGTGGGAGAGAAATCCAACCTCGGGGTAAAGCAGTGAGGCAGGTCAGGAGGAGAAATAATAAACAAAAGGGGAGAAGGGTGGCGCTACAATGACCCAATGGCCCGGCTATTGACACTCGGCTCACGGGATCGATCTCCTTCTGCTGCCATTACCCACCCTCGTCGTCACCCCTTCTCCGAGCGCTGGTCCTCCCTCGGGGCCCGCATGGCGCGCTCCTACCCAAGCCCTGCCCTCTGAACACCGCCCTTGTGAGGCACTTCAGCTCCCGGCTGCAGAATCGCCCCCTTGAACACGACGGCACGACCCTCCCCCACCACGGCCTGAGGTCGCCAACCACCCTGCCCAAAGGGGGTACAGTCGAATGTCACTTTTCTAACAATACAAAATACAGTTCTGATCATATATATTTTTTGTTATAATTTCCGTCTATCATGTCTTCGCCCGGAGACCCATCCACATATTACATTCATTTTTTTCCATAATTATAAGCAACTTCCACACCGCGAACGAATCTTTAGGGACGGACATAAATCTTCATCAGTTTTTTTTTTTTTTTCTTTCTACGGAAGGCGTTCGTATCCTTGTCGTTTATTTTTTCAATCCTTCCTGCCCACATCTGTCTCAAGTCTGCTGCTTCTCTCTCTCATTAATTCCTTCCCTCTCTCTCTCTCTCTCTCTCTCTCGGCTAATCTAACCGCTCATCATCCAGTCAATATCTCTTAACTAACTACAACAAGCTCCACACAATCACCAGGCGGCATCAGAACCTCCTCCTCCCTCATACAGGAGCCGCTAATTTCCTGCTCTCTCTCTGCACACAGAATCCCGTCATTCTTCCTCCTCTCCCTTGGAAACTCCCCTCGCTTCCCCTCGTGGTACACCGAGGGGGCCCCTGAAACAACCCCCCCTCCCCCTGCCCCACGAGGTACACCGTGGGAGCCCCACACACCCCAGCCTCTCCGTCTGTCAGCCGTACAATAAAAAGGGACAGTAAACTCAGACGCTGTTATGTTTTCCTTCTTTTGCCGAGAAGGAAATCCTGGCGTGAGTCTACCTTCTGTCTTGGATATCCTGGAGCTGTTCCTTCCAACCTAACCACCTCTCTAACCTCTGTCCTACAGTGGCCATCTTTGGCTCCTATTTCCTTATGCAGGATTCCTGCCTCCCATCACCACGTTTCAAGAGGAGGACCCTCTCTCTCTACCCCATCTCCTCACAGGAATCATATCACACTGTACTTCCAAAGGAATCATCACTGTCTCATCCAATTTTCTACATGAATCATCTCTGTTTCCACATTTTCTGTGGGAATCAATTCTCCCTTTTTCCATACCTTTAAAGGAATCATTATCTAATCTCCCCACGTCTCTCTCTCTCTCTCTCTCTCTCCGTCAGGAGTGCCGTCTTCCGTCTCTCCAACATTCAACAAGCGTCACCTCCCCGTCTTCGGATCATCACAAAGAGAATCCTCTCCATTCCTTACCTCGTTTTAGGAAACAACTCTATCTCCACTGGCACTACAGGAGACATTTGTTCTCTCTCCCTCTCTGTCTATCTACCCATCTATTCACTAACTAAAAGCATCGTCTGTATCTCTTCTGCCTTCAGGCCACACACCCTCTTCATGTCTGACCGTCTTAAGGCCGACCACTGATGCCTACGAACACTGAGGAGACTCCTCCGCCGCCACCCCAGTGTTTACCTCTCGTTATTCGTCAGTGGCTGATCACGCCAGCTTCCTCCCTCACCCGCCCTACAGCACGACAACACTGGCCCCCCTCCTCCTCCTCCTCCTCCTCCACATAATGGGGAAGAAAATATTCCACTTCCTTTCCGAGTCAGTGACTGTGATAACATTAGCCATGTGGAAACACTCTCTCTCCCCCTTCTGCCTGCTGCTACACCACACCGCCTTCTACTCCGTCCGACACAGACCCCCAGTACCTTCTCCTGTACCTATCCAAGCCCCCGGTAATTCCACACCACAGCACACCAGCGGGTTCCCGGGTACAAGCGCCCCCCGCCTCCTCACACCGGTGCACGTTCAGTCACCAGCCACACGGCTCTGTGTTCCTCTTGGCCTCAGTGAATTTCTAGGTTGCCCTTCTCTTCTCTCTTCATAATCATTCCCCATTCCTACACATGTTTGCCAATCCTTATCAATCCTTCTCATCCACACGTTCCAGAACCATATTTCCTTGATCGTATACTGTCTGCTGACGAGATGGTGCTCCCTCTTGGCTACCTCCTCGCTGGCAGCCAAGCCACAGGGAGCTGTGCCCCTGCTGTGCCAACCTCTCTAGATCTACAATACATCAGGACCTCAGGATAACAATACTATCCTCCAGTAGATGACCTCGTCGTGGACTATCAGGTCTCCTGCTATCTGTCCTTCTCATGTACTCCCCCACCCCTGTAAATCCTCCCCCCCCCTCGACTAAATCCTTCCCCACGCCTCTAAATCTTGCCTCACTCCTGCCCCAGCCCCTGTCTGTCACCCTCACAATAAACCACTCGGCCGTCGATTCCCCGACGTTCCCAACACGATATGTGGACCCCCCCCCCTCCCCTCTCCATCCCCTAGCCCATCAGTATAGCAGGCCGACGTGTTCCCCCCCCCTCCACTTCCTTGACACTCAAACACATCATAGCAGCGGCTCTGCCCACCCACATCACCCCCGCAACAGTGGCAGGCTCTGCTCAACCACATGACCCCCTCCGTCAGTTGCAGGCTCTCTCCACCCACTTCACTCCTACAGCCTCCATACGGACACCACTCCCAGCTCTCCTGCACACGGCAATCCTCCACGACGCTCGCCTCCCCAGCAACTGCACGGGAATAATTCTCCTTCCAACTTTGTCTGCTGCAAAACAAAACTCCATTTTCTGTCTGTTCGCTTCCTTCCTACCCTAGCAAAGAGACAGGAATTTTTGACAGCGTCCACACAGACAGACAGACAGACAGACAGACAGACAGACACAAACACACACACACACACAAACACACATAACTAAGGTAGCAAGATAAATTCTATTGCCCCTTTCGGTCCGTAAAGTGGGGGCCCCTTCCCTCTACAGCCACATTCCCCTGCAAGTAATTCTCTGACCAAAAGTTCCTCTGCTGTAATTAAATTACCCTCTCCCCCTCTCCCTCTACAACCACATTCCTCCCCCTTACCCCATCTGCTTCTTCAGCAGTCGATGTCCTTCCCTTGTATAGTACGTGGGCGAAACTATATAAATCTGATCTTGATATGTAAGGAAAACTGCTTTTGTTCCAGCCAAATTCCCCTCCAGCCTCTTCTGACGTGTGGTGTTGGCATGCAGTCCACAAGCACACATTCCCTCCATCCTTAACATATTGCACTAAACAACACGTAACTCGCAAAGACTTTATTCTTAACTCTACGTCTTCCTGCGGTGAGCGGTGAGCGCTACTTGTCAGCCGCAACTGCGGCAAAGTCTTATCGAGAGTACTCATAACCAGGTAGGTAATTCACCTGTAACGACATTTCCCACATCTTTTAACTGAAGCAGCCTTTACTGTAGCCAAAACTCGTAGTCTCGGAGCTAAATTTCTCTCTCTTACTACTTACCTGTCTCGTACAGCAAAACTTATCCTGCTTAAAGCCCTCTCTTGTGGCCACTCTACCCTTATTCTTAAGCACAGCAGCCAACAGCACCGGCTACAGCTTGCCCATATCCAGTTGAACGATTAAAACAAATATTATAAGAGGAAGAGACGCCAGCAGGAGGAGGAGCCATCCACAGCTTCACCGGATGAGGAAAGGAAAAGATATTATGACGGCTAATCCGTGTATAGTTGTTTACATAAGCTATGAGAAGAAGCAGTCAGTTACGAGCGTACGCCTTAGCGGCCGCAGCACGCTGACAGTTCACAAGAGCAGCGATCGAAATGATACCATCAAAACTGAGAGAAAGAAGCAACATCTCGGAGGAATTAGTATATTTGAAGAGATGTGATACCTGAAGGGTTATACGAGATAAAGGCGTTCGGTTCAGCTCTGAATGAAAGAGGCGGAAGAGGAGTCGCTGCTGATAATGAAATAGGCAGTACTCCACAGAGGAACGGACGAGACCCCTGAAGATATGAAACACCAACTTGTAAGAAACATATTTCCTGCACCCGTACAACACCCCAAGCCTGTGGGAAGCATGTACTGTGATGTCTATTGTGTAAGGTTTCCAAGGAAGGGTGGAAGATTGACCCGTTTCGGAATCAGACGGGGACTGGAGATATTTACATAGAAATGTACGTGGTAACTGCGTTCTAGCGCTGATAAGCTTGGCCAGATTCCTGCCTCTCCATTCGCAGGCGTTGTGCAGTCCGAATGATCGAGGAAAAATGCTGAGAGAGAGAAAAGCACAGGTGACACAGCGAGGAGGAGATGAAGAAGAACAGAGGGCGGTATCGCTGGTCCCAGAGGCTGTTCACGGGACAGAGGAAGGACCACGGGTGCCGCGCCGGGCCGCTGAGGGGGGTCGCAGGTGTTCACACCATAACAAGATGAAGTCGTTCCTGTGGCCACGCACCCCCCTCCCCCCAGTGGCCCGACCCCCGCCACCCCGTGTCCTCCCGCCCAACCATTCCCCTCTGTTGCAGTCCAAATCCTCTTCTCATGTAACCCAATTCCTGTGTCTTTCTGCAGCCAGACTACGTCCCCCCCCCCTCCCCTTTCAGCGACCCCCCCCCTCCCCCTCCCTCACTGGCACAGCGTCGACGGGCGGGAGGGATACGCCTCTCGCGCCTAATTTATACATCCTTCCTGCTTGTTATTAAAATCGATGTTGAGCCTCTTGTGTTATGGCGGCCATTCACGAGCCGGGAGGCCGGGCCGGCCGGCATCTGCCGCCCCGCACGTGCCGCACAATGTTGCCAAACAAAGCCCGACACTGATATCATCGTTGACTGCGTAGCCTTCTTAGGGGCTTTCCAAACACGTTCATTTGTTGCCATAAACTGATTCAACTTAGGTCTCTCTCTCTCTCTCTCTCTCTCTCTCACTACCCGCCTGGGTATCGGCAGGGTTACGCATGGCTGTGCAGCGAGCCAGCACTTCAGTGGCTGTCAAGGTGCACTCCTTTGTACGACGTAGCCGTCTATTCTTTCTGGATCCCCCCCCCCCACCACACGTGGGCTTTCAATCCACCAACGCACGACAATCTTTCCACCTCACACACACAAAACACTCGACAACAAATGACTCACGCGACTCGTTCTTCGTACCCCCAGGTATTCCTGCGGTCAGCGCTACGCGTTAGATCCGCCTCGCGCGAAAATCTCGCCGTAAGTACTTTTTGTCTACTTACCGAACTGTTCATCAATTTCTGTCCCTGTTTCTGTTGGGTACCCAACTAACAGTCACCTTACCATCCCTCTCCTAGTCTGACCCACGTCTTGTACGTTATCTCCAACCTCGCGTTGTTCTCCCATGCCGACACAAACACCAGACGTGACCGCAGATTACCCTCCGCGATCACGGACGCCCCGGGCCACTGCGGTGCGGCTACGGACGGCGGAACATCCCGCACACCACATTGATTATCTCGCGTACACTGGCGCGTCCGTCCCGGAAACGCGCCCGCCGGTGCCTATGTGTGTGTGTGTGTGTAAGACGGGACTCGCGGACTGGGCAAGGTTGACTGAGGGATGAACCAGACAACACGAGACCCTGTAAGGTACGAACCAGTGTACAATGTCTTGTGTAAAGAAACCGGTCTGGGTACCCCACCTTCCACTCCCCGGCAGACGGTACAGTACCGCCAAGCGTGGTACTGTACCGTACCAACCGTCACCTGCGGCCCTCAGCTGAAAATCAATCAAAAATGTTAACACACACATAAGGACGTTGATGACTATACGAACACACAGATCACCGGTCGGGGAGGGATCGCCACTCATCGAGGCAACAGTCATCAGAACAGCTGCCGGTTATCACCAGACGAATGGAACAAAAAGACGGAGAACTGGGAGACAGATTATGAAGGCAGATAACACGGGAACAATTAACCCAGCAGCCACTTGGGAAAAGTTCTCAGCGTTCAGATAACATCTCCTGAACTCAGCCATGTGTACACCCCACACACACACGGCTCACTTTGTTGTCTTCGTTCAAATTACATCGGGTTGTGGCCTGTGATGTGCACAGGTGCCAGGCGGCCGCATCTACCCGGGTCTATTTCCACTCCTACACTCGGGTGGTGCCGTTTGGACGCGTAGGGTGGGTCGAGGTGGGGTATTGTGGTGGGCACGCCTGACGCGGGCGGGCGGGCGCCAGACACCCGCGTCGCTCACCTCACAGCAATTAATGTACTTTACATGCATCAAAGGCGTACCAGATGACCACGTTCACTTGATTCGTTGTAACTGAGACGGGTCGTCCGCTCAAGGCCCTCAGAGGGCGAGGCTGGTCCTTAGCCGCACTAACAACTCCCAAACCCAGGTGTTACTCCTGTGATATACCCTGGTCATATTTACAGTACCTCGGCATCTCCTGGCCAGGGTATCGAACCTTGGACACCTGAGGTCATACGAACGCGTTACGCAGAACGTACTATACGCAAATGTACGTTGTTGGCTACCATCAGCCAAGGCCATCAGGACAAAACCCGTCCCATACATCTAAAGGTCTACGGAACACATGTGGTGATCAGCGAAGTAGCAGTAACTGGCGGTGACCTGCCCTGCATCCTTACAGCAGGGAGCTGACCCCACCTGACGACTGCCTGGGTGGGTGAGGAGGAGAGCTCTTCAGGCCCACACCCACACCAGGGGCCGGCAGGGACGACCTCTCCCCAGCTCAGTGGGCACCGGACACTAGGGGGGTTGGCAGGGGCGACCCAGCCGCCGGGAGGGTGAGGGCAACACACACTAGGGGGCCACCACCCACACCAGGTGACACGCCCTCCCTAAATAAGGTCGCCGTAGCCCCAACCACCCGGGGAGACGACGCCCACCACATCCCCTCCCAAGTGCCTCCTGGCAGGTGACCCTCCCCCCCCAACCCAAACCCCAACCTCGTATAGCTCACTACAACCAACAGCGTCACTACATCTACGACTAAACGAGACTCCCGCGATCAAGGTGCACCACATCTACACCCAACAGGTTCTTCACGCACGAGTAACAGACACTACAGCCACATGTAACTAAGACCTCTGTTGCTTATACAGACCTCGGCCATAACTGGGAACATGACGATACAAAAGAGTGCAAAGGGGAGGGAGGGGGACACCACGCTTCATGCACCATAAACACACAGGTAACACTGGACATTCGAAAACATTTATGGTGAAACTAAACCGTATGTAATGAAAAAAAAAAGGTTCTGTTTTCTGAAAGACATAAATACGAACAGGAACGATGAGATCCTGCAACAAAGACGTACGAATATAATAAACGATGCAGGTAAATTAGACCGTACCGCGGAGGCCAGAGGTGTCATTGTACCAGTGACACGAAACATTAGGTCTGGTCCCCTGCAACTGCGTGATACCATCTCTCTCAACATTCTTCGGTGTTTCACGAGAGAGGACTGGCGTGGGGCGGGAGTGTGGCGGACTGGCGACGGAGGGACGCACTCACCAGCAGGATGAGTGAGTTAGGGAAGGTCTGGCTGGCCCCTCCACCACCGGAAGTAAATACGTGCCCCAGGATTACCAGGAGCTGGTCATGAGGGTACCCACTCTATCCCCAACGCCCGGTCCCGTAACAAACTGTACCGGTGCTCCTCTGATCAATCGGACTCTCCGTGTCAGCCGGTTGTACGTCTGTGCACTACACACGCCAGTCAGACCAACAACATGGGGAATGTTAGAAACGATGGGTCTTCCCGGGTTGTTGTTGCTGTCACGTGATACGTGACGTCATTCGCAACACATGTGTCCCTTACGTTTTCAGTCCTAAGTCACACAGTACATCAATGAATTGTCTATAATCATTATCACTATTATCATATCTGTTAACATTCTAATCATCATTCCAGGCGGACGTCGCCGGCTTCAACCCTTCCCTCCGGCCATCGGCCATCCACACAGACGCGCGTCAGCCGACGGACCGACCGAGCCCTTTAACACTCTGATGACGGTCTGGTCTTCCCTGGGCGCTTGGTAACGTTCAGGCAGAGCTAACGACCACCACAACGAGGACGTTGATGTCACTTAATGATACCTATAAAGACCTTAGCCATGCAGTTTGCATTAAAGTCATCGTGTTTAAAACCCTGTAAAATATTCTAATTTTACTTGAGACGCGCGCGCGAGTGTGTGTGTGTGTGTAAACCTTCATGCAGGCAGGGCTGCACGCAGGCAGCCAGAACACTGACTCACTCCCAAGTAAGAGACAGCAATCATCCACACTTTTCCGTTCTAAGGTTTCCTTGTTCAGCCGACAGCTCCAGGGGTGCATACTCCGACCATCGGTCATCAGACGAGAGAGAGAGAGAGAGAGAGAGAGAGAGAGAGAGCGAGAGAGAGAGAGAGAGAGAGAGAGAGAGAGAGAGAGAGAGAGAGAGAGAGAACATTCAAATTTCTTATGTTTGCAATATATCTAAAAATGGATGTGAGGCACTGAGGGCTGTGGCGGCCTTACACAGTGAGGGCCCTGGTAAACACACACACACAGATGCGGTCGGTTCTGTGAGGAGACAACTCGGCCCCATCCAGTCCAGCCGAGACGAGGCGGCGCAACGGAGCGGTTCACGGGGTCCAACAGCCTCGACGACCATTAATCTCCGGACGACCCTTGGATGAGACGGCACGACCTCCGACCAGGCGAGAGCCCGGCCATCACGGCCGAGAGTCCCGGGGGTCGTACCCACGGGGCTGGAGGAGCAACGTGTGAACGACCAACTACCACCGTGCCACAGGTTACGTGAGGGGAACCGGACCACAAACCCCCAACACCTGTGCCACGCTCGGCCATCGGGTCATCGAGGGCTAATCTCCACCACGAGAGAGTCGCATCCGGCCTTCCCCAACAGTCAGGTGGATCACCAGAGTCATTCTCCTCTCTGCTGGTACATCCCTGCAGCTCTCTTATCACTCTCTCCTCTCACCGTCTTCCATCCGGCTTGTTACTGCAATTGACACGGTACCATAACTATGTCATAAGCTACGTATAAATTCCCAGCCTAGATCATTTATCCATCTATCAACAAGCTCCGAGGGGACGATGAAGAGCTGGGCTGGCTGTGGGCCGACGGCTCAGCCAAGGATTCGAACCCGGGCAGGCCCGTGCGTGATTCACAGCCAGCGACGCTCATCACCACACTACGGAAGCCAACATATTTCATACTATTTTCTTCATACTCCTTGAGTGGTACTCTGGGCGGTTACATACGCACCAACAACCGCAACCACAACCCTCCCCAACCCATTAACCACAACCCTCCCCCACAACACATCACACTCACCCACCCTTATCACCTCAAGTTCTTCCGAGCATTAATTATGCATGCAGACACCAGGACGGGCCAGAGAGAGAGAGGACGACCGCGCAGTAGACACCCACACCGCACCTTCCTGGTACGCTATCACTCACGCTGGGACCTCTCCAGCTAACACACACACACACACACACACACACACACACACAAAGCGGTACGTACCCCATGAGGCCAGCAGTCGGGGCAGACTTAAGGACTTAACTGTGATATGCCATGTGTTGGTGACTGGGGTATGGAGCCATCACACCTCACGCCCCTGACCTGACCAGACGACGACACTGCAGCACTGGGACCACACACACCCTTGTGTACAGGGGTAAGGTTGTATGCTTTCAGTGGGCGGGGGATGGGCCTCCCGCTGGGTGGCGCACCAAGTTCCTCTGCAGGGCAGAAAAATCTGTAATGGGGGATTTTCATGACTGGTGTTCTCAGCGTCGCAGGATGACACACCTGGCGTAGGCCGGTGTGTGTGTGTGTGTGTGTGTGTGTGTGTGTGTGTGTGTGTGTGTGTGTGTGTGTGTGTCGTGTGTGTGTGTGTACTGCTGTCAACACATGGGACATACATACAAGGTTACGAGGCGGGGCAGCACGAGCGTCAAACTCTCTCCCCGCAACACACAAACAGTGGTGACAGACGGGGCTCGGGGCCCTCCTCACCTGCGCCAGGCGACGAGGGCGGCAGAGGGATGATGACACAGGATCCCAGGAACAGTTGCGGAATGAATATAAAATATAAATAATATTACGTCACACAAAACTGTTGCACTACGCAGGAAGCATTGGAAGACATAGAGCGAACCATTACTCGCACACTCATGATGTCCGGCTGCTGTACTCCCCCTCCGTTGGTAACTTCAAGATAAACATTCGCTTTTAACTATTCTTCAGGTCGGTTAACTTGAGCGTGACCCCAGGTGATGTTGCAACGTCCTCGTCTGCCATCACTGTGGCTCTGCCAGACGCATCGCCTACGGCCCGGGTCACCACGATCCGCTCCTGCGTCTGATCTGCTGTTGACGGAGAATCGAAAATGAATTTGCCAAGAATAAGTATGAACTGACTCAGTGATTCTGTTTTTTTCTGGACTTTATCTTCTCTCTCTCTCTCTCTCTCTCTCTCTCTCTCTCTCTCTCTCTCTCTATTTATCTATCTCCCTCCACCTTGGTACCAAACACGTCCATCATACTCACATTTCAGGAAACAAACCTCCCCTCCCTCCAATCGGCCGCCCAATTCCCCCCCACCCCCCCCTCTTCATATGGAAACCCAAGACCCCCTCCCTACCCCTAGACCGGGCGGGCCGTCACAACAAGTTACGCGCACGTAACGCGTTACGTAACGCCAGACGACCGGTCCTATGGCGCGGAGGGGAAATCGATGCTTCACTACCCATGGAAATCGCCTCTACATAACCCGGAGATATGAGAGAGAGAGGATCACGTTACGGGGAATCACGGGAATGTACACAGGAAGGGGGAGGGGAAAATATAGAGAAGGAAGGGAGGAAAGCGGGAGCAGGTGGGAAGGCAGAGCAGAGAGTAGAGTCTTGACGTAGATGGGTGAAAGTAGGAGGTGTGCGTGGGTGCTGCTGCTGGCCTCGCTATCACAACTTCAACTCCAGCCTAGTGCCAGCCTCACCATCCTGCAGGCCGGGATGGGTCCCGTCACCGTCACCTGATGCTGATCAGTGACTGGTGCCACTGCAGGGCTGACTGTGACACTAGAGAGACACCAGCCGCTCACGATCCGTGGCATCTGACACCCAGAACAGTCTGGCCCGCAAAAAAATATAAACTGAAAAGAAAATTGTCCCCGTCTTAACCTGTGAAGGTCAGATGGTGTGAGACTCTGTCTAGACACACTCCTTCCCTCCCTGGGCCAACCAGCGACATGATATCCTCATGACTTGCAGTGAAGGTTGGTTGGCAGACGAAGAAACCTGCTGACCTGTATTTAATCATGATCCATCAGACTGATGACGTCAGCAGCGAGTAAAGGTCGTACGCCAGATTTCCAGTCGTACTCTGGAGGCGGTCCGGTCATGGGCCCGTCGTCCCCGGCACACGCCCCTCCTCATCACCACGCGGCCTTGTACGCAGCAGCTAGACCGGAGCGCTCATGGCATCACTGCAGATTAATCTAACATGGTTTCGTAGACTTTCTTTCTGTCAATACACACAGACGGAGCACTCCAGAGACAGCGCGATGTGTCCACCTGTGTTCCTGCCGTCACCACCGTCTCGCACGGGAACTGACGGCTGGACTTGACATGCTCTAAGATAAGCAGGGTTGAGGGCTGCCAGAAACATGCTGGTTGATCGGACTCAGTGGCCTGGGTACAGCCAGTCACCCAGACCATCAGCAGGCAGTGACCTCTGACCCAACAAACGGGGGTCACGACCAGCCACCAACATCATCAGCAAGGACTGATGACCTCTGACCCAACACACTCCTCCCCTGGTTGTCCACAGCACAAACCACGCCCTCAGACCCACCAACACAAACCACGCCCCCCAATACCTATACACAGAAACCACGTCCTCACAATCACCGACCACACGGCAAATCATACAGATGCCTGTATGACTTCTTAGACCCATTTGTTTTCCCGTTATGAAAAAACGATTGTGAGCGCTTAACGACGAATAGCAATGACGGATGTGGACGAGGACGAACGGGGAAACCGACCAACACGAACGACGAGAAAATTAAGAAAGAAAAGAAACAAAGTTGTAGGGAAGCGGATGAAGCGGAGCGGAAGGCTTCCTTCGTGTGTGCTGACCCCAGTGCGAGGCTTCAGAAGCCTCGGAGATCACGACACGACACACCACACGGCGGACGGAGTCGCACAAACGGAAGACATTTAAGATATTGGTAAAAATATTACGTTGGAGAACAAAAGAGAGAAGGAACGCGGATCTCGGGCGACATCTGGGATCTTACACTGAGGAAAATAAAGGAACGGAGACGCAATGTTGAGCTACTCAAGGACAGAGGCACTGGTGCAAGGGTACGATGGACCGGAGCCTTCACAATGGGGTGTGGAACGTTCTGCAGGCAGAAGCAAATGGAAATACCTACCAGACTGGCCGGTAAAGATGACGGGGAGGTAAGGCCGGGCAGGATTCTGCCGTGCATGAGGCAGGAGCAGAGGCGATGGGACCATAAACACGTCCACACGACTCTCATCTCCTTCGGCGAGGACGCGATCCTCGAGCGTGGCGGGCCGGCCTTTGACCTGACTCTGGATAGTCATGCCATCGCAGCCGAGGGTCGGAGCGTCGTAATGACGGATGGAACGCCGGCCATGGTGAGGAGCAGCAGGGAGCCAGGAGGGGGGATAGCGATGACCTTGGGTGGCGGGGGAGGCTCCTGCAGGAGGGGCAACACTGACTACAGGTCACGCAGGTCCTTAGACTCGCAGGGCGGCCGCAGGGGGAAAAAAATAATGTAAAGAAAAAAATATATATAGCAGAAGGACTAGTGTGTGTGTGTGTGTGTGTGTGTGCGTGTGTGTGTGTGTGTGTGTGTGTGTGTTGGGCAGTAAATACTCCACTTGCAGCCAGTTTACTGTGGCTACGCCCCTTCCCCCCCCCCCCTCCCTCACCTACTACCTTTTAAACCTTTCCTGGTCGACTTTAGAGGCTCTTCTCCGCCGTTCTAGTGTGTGGTCAGGACCTTACTGTACTCTCGTTTTCCCTGCTCTCAAAGCCTCACTTCCCTCCCCTCTTCCTGTGACCCCCCCCCCAACCCAATCCCCTTCCCTCCAATCCCCCTCCCCCAGTTCCACCCTCTCCCCTGCACCCCAGGCCCACCTCCCCCTCCCCCAGCTGGGGCGGGGGAACATTCCAAGATGTCAACCAACATCTGGTGGGGTCGGGAGTGAGGCGCCGCCGCCATGAACCCCCGCCTCCCACCCCTGAGCTGACCTTCGCTTCCCACGTACAACAACATGACTGACAACCCACAGTAGTCACGAGGCTTCCTCACACACACACAGGGCATACATGGATACACAGTACACCGTGTATGCATACAGTATGGCTACAAGAGATCAGAAACTACAGTAACACAATACAAAATGTAAACGTAAGTTGATATGCCTTATTATTTCGGAATGGTCTGTAGGGAACGCCTGAAGTAAGCACACAGACCTCTCCTTCATGAGGTCCAGGCCTGCCCCCCTTACGACCGCCGGGCTCAGACTGGGTCATGGTTTAGAAACTTAACACGGGAGCGGGTTAAACAGACAGCCAGCATTCCACATTAATGACAGTTTCATTCCCAGTGCGGCAAGTCTGGCTTTGATACGGTAACAACAGCCAGAGTCCGGACTCTGATGCAAGACTGTAACTCTCTCTCTCTACCCAATCAGCGTCAGTGCTGACGTGCGTGTTGCCCACACGAGAGGCAGGCCTTTCACTACTACCCCACCGCCGTCAGCAGGTAAAGCAACCGCCCTTAGCATAAAGGCTGCCCCTTTAATGCCGGATACCTCTGCCACAAACTCTTACCTCAACGGGCGGGAAACCCTTACAACTCAGGGCCACATTAGGCTATAAAGATCATAAGTACGAATGTACCACTATGTTCACGCCAAGAGAATCTTCCTTTCACTGTAGACTAAACTATACCTACGGTTCGGGGCACTGACCATACAAACACAACAGCCAACCACCAGCCCCGTATACACCATGGCGCCTGGTCCTTCACGTGACCACATCCTGCCGCTCTGATGTTGTTTACCTGTCTTCCCATACACTCCCAGGGACTTCAATCTCTCGTAACAATACGGCACCTTCCACGGGCACCGGTGGCCCCGTCCAGGGAAGGCCCGACGGGGTAGGGTCATCCGCTCCGAACGAGTCAGGTATCGATCTCAAGTTAAGCGTGGTACCGTCGTGCGTCAAGGAGTCGAGGCACAGTTAACACAGGCCCAACAATTCTCAGATTCAACAGGAAACGTCACCTCACACAATTCGTCCGTTCGCGCGACAATCACGACGAGTCGCGAATTCACAGTCTTGGGTCAAAGGTCAGGCTGGAGAGGAAGTGCTGGGGGTGGGTGGGAAGTGGGGTGATGGGAAGATGGGGTGAGTGGGGAAGGGGGGAGAGGGGGAGCTGGCTATGGTGCCGTCTAGGACGTGAATGCGAGTACAGAGGAAGGGCGCAGCGCTGACGGTGGGACGGGGTGCCACCGGGCGCCATGAGGTGGAATGGGTTAGCCTGAGGGTGAGGTTCATGATGCCGACGAGGAGTGAATGGCGAGGCCCCACGAATGAGGTGGAGTGGGCCGGCCAATGAGGGACGTGTGAATGGGCGGTGGGGTCATGGCAGAGACGTGTGCAAGGGGGGCGGAGCGATGAGAAAGACGCGCGAACTGGGTCAGACCTGGGGAGAGGGCGTCGCAGAGGACAGAGAGGAAGACCGAACTAATTGGGGAGATAATGGAACGGGGTGGAGAGAGGAAGCCTGACAAGAGCGAGGCAAGAGGGACCCGAGGAAGGAACAGAACGATAGCATGTGGCAGGGCGTCGGCGGTGCGGGCCCGACCTTTGTGCAGGTGAGCGAGCCGCCAGGCGCCCCAGGCACGACCTTTCCCGTGATCACCTTCACGCCCTCAGGCGCAGCCGCTGCCGCCACCCCGATAATTAAGGCCGCAGCCAACGGGAAACAAAAGACGGCGAGAAAATCACAGGTAAAAGTGAAATCTTGATGACAATCTAGCGGTGGGGCACAATCCGCGGGGAAACCCTGGGAAAGTCTTAGCGATGATGTACGAATTATTGTGTCGATTATCGTTCCCTTCGGTCACTAGACGAGGAAAGATAATATGAGCAAATTTTCGCTCGCGATACACCAGGGGAAAAAATGTTTGCGTAAAAAGAGAAGCGCTAGGATAAAGTGAGACTATCAGCGGTTCCAGAATGGTGACATAATTACGTCCACGTTAAATGCAGGCGGATGAGGCAACAGTGAGAGCAACGCTGAGACCAAGAAGGAGTTCACAAACGTGGACGGTGGAGGAGACTCATACAGCGTTCCCGCCTGGCTCGCCCTGCCTCGTGCTCACTCCACACGGCTCTCCAACACCACCAACTACGGGGGATGCCCGACTCTCCATCACCAATACCACGTCTCTCCACCACCACCTACCGCGGGCCCGGCTCGTCTTAAACTTAGGCAGACAGGAATTCCCTGACCCCGTGTCGTCACCTGCTTGAAATCCAGACCGAACCTCCCTCCCTCTGCCACAGCGTGACCCGGGTTTACCCTGAACACTTGCTGACGGCCCGTGAGTACTATGGTACGACCCGTGATCACGATGGTACCACCATTAAGCACGACGGTCGACCCTTAAGTAGTCTATGAATGACTGTCAAGTGGCACGCAACTGAAATAACTATCTCAAAGGGAGTTAAGGTGGAATCACGTAACTGATAGTGGAGGCACCGCATGCTTCCGTTCCCCCCCCCCCTCCAAGTCAGGGGCAAAGGTACACGCGTATGGGCCACCGGACACCCATGGTGATGGTCATCCAGAGTGTAGTGTGCATGACCCTTAAAGAGTGACGCGGAAGGTCACGCCGTCATACCTGAGGGTCGTAACGTCGAGCTCAAGGGTCGTAACGACCAGTTGTGTAGTTGTCGTCCAGGATCGACCCGTCGTGAGCATGATTAGTATGCGTTCTTATACCGATAAGCGGTCAACCATGTTACGACAATGTACGTGGTCACATCTGTGCAAGGAATTCAACAAACATGCAACAATTAAATGGAATCTTAGCTATTCCTCAGTCACCTTTCGGAAGATAAAAGTTCTCAATCAAACCTGCGCTAAGGCCCAGCGAACACAGATGAGAGAAAAAAGGGAAAGTTCGCCCACCCACACCTACCTACGTCCGTCCGTCCGTTTGTTTATGAATGTCATGTTCATACGCTTGTGCTCACTGAGTGGCGCGAGTGCTGACGCAGGGAGGTTCTTATCCCTGGTGAGTGGCGAGCGTGATAACAGGAGGACTGCCCCTCCTTACTGGCTAAGTCACGACCTACACCGTGTTCGGCGGTAAATGCAACTGCAGAAGCGAGGGAAAAACTGAGACAGGATTCACACATGAGCGATGGAGGTGACTACAGAAGGGGGGGAGGACAAGCACTCAAATAAAGCAAAACAAACAAAGAACAAAACGCAGAGAGTAATTACTAAACCATCGAATTACCTCTTCAGTCTCCTAACAAGTTACCTGCAGCACCACAAGCCTTAATGAAATAGAGAAACAAGCCTTGTTGACAAGCCCATGTTGGTATACCTAACTTTCCTGGGTTTACGTTGTCAAACGTCAACACTGCCCGGTGTTGCCATCACGAACTGCTGTTTTCTAGGTGTGTTGCTTCGGCAATGGTGCAGGAGGCCCTTCCAGTAGACGTCACCGGCCAAGGGTGGTCAGGGCACTAAGGGATACACGAGGAAGGGAAGGAGGCATTGAGGGGAGGAAGACGGGAAAATAAACAGACAGGAAAAGATCCGTTTGTGTTTCTCCACCCAGTCATATATCCATGCAATCATCAAGCAATCTTCTGTCAATTACTCTGTTTCCAATTACATGGGGTGGAAATCAGTTCTCCAGACCTGGGGTGCCCGACACCACGTCTGGAACCTTGGGTATAACGACGGTGCCGGAGGACCTCCACCCCCAGAGAAGCAGGGTTCGAAACCAACCTGACTTGCTGATACGTCGGCAATTAGGGACAACTCGCCTGTGCCAGGGGACACATCGAGGAACGACAAGGCTGCACACATCGCCGATGGCGATTACCGGCACAGATTAATTAGGAGCGGACCAACACTGTGTCTCCCCTTGTGGCCGCCATGGCATCTGAGGCCAAACCTGTTCCCTGATATTCCGTACTCGACTAATTGACAGTTTCCTCCCAACATAAACACGTCGGGAGGTTCACCGGTCTGCGGACCCTGACTTCATATCTGCCTATGACGTTGGCATTCCTCATCAGCCTCAGGACTGGACTGTCCTTCTCTAATTGAGGCTCGTCTTAGTCTGCCTGCGCTACACCCTCGTCCCAACTCCACTCAACATCTACTTCATCTAGTGCACCGACCCCGGTCTGTCGGTCCCTGTTCCCCATTTACCCTTGCCTCCTCTCCCCTCCAGACCACGGGCCCCATGAATGGCCCGCGTCTGTGGAGTGAATATTGCCTCTGGCCCTCATCCGTGGCCAGGAGCCGGCCCATAAGACGGCCAGTGACTGACAGGCCAAGCCTGCCAGCCTCACAGGCCTCACATTAACCCAACATATAGCCTGGTGGGGATGCGACAGCAGCAGGAGGGACCGTGGTCGTGAAGGAGGGAGGAAAGATGGAGAAAAGGAAGGGGACGAGGGAGGAGGAGATGAAGGCTCTCGTTAGTGAAGAGGAGAGGCAGAGGTGAGGTCAGTAGGAGGGAGGGACATACGGCCAGTGGGGAGAGGAAGGCACGACGACGGTCGGGAAGCTGGGCTGATTGTAGTACGGGTCAGGCGTCGGACAATAGACCCATACACGCTGCCTGGAGGGCGGGGGACGTACACACCCAGCAGTGGCTGGGGATACACACCCCAGCAGTGGGAGGGGATACAGAGACACCCACACCCAGCACTGGGTGGGACCTGGCCCCCAGCAATGGGAGGGGGACATCCCCAACACACGACTCACCCATGAGTAAACAAGTTGCCCTGAGGCCCCACATGGTCCGCCTCACACCACACCACAAACAAACTCCTCTATTGTCTCCTACACGCAAGGCAGATTGCGGCGAGTAGTAACCATATATGAAAAATGCCCTGAGGACCACTATACACAAGCACTATAGTTCGAATCTTAGAAAAATATCTAAAATCCACTAAAATACACGACACAGCTTACAGTTATTTTTCCTTGATAACAAACAACCTTTGCAACAACCGGAAACTGTGCATCAGACCTCTTTATGGATTATCTCAAATATATTCCAATTAATCACCTGCATGTAACAAGGGATTTCAAGCATGTCCCAAATGCCTCTGGCTTCATTAATCCCTTGATGTGTCTATCATAATTACAAGTTCAGGGATTCCATTCATTTCAATCAACTCTATAAAGGTAACCCATACACCTGTCTGTGAAATTATTCGCATTTTTGAATCTCCATTTTCTGAATAACGACCAATTACCCAATGAAATATTCACTAGTATATATATATATATATATATATATATATATATATATATATATATATATATATATATATATATAGATAGATAGA
>JAYMFT010383450.1:0-35833 GCA_038088735.1 Panulirus argus
TTCCTAGCGCTACCTCGCTGACGCGGGAAACAGCGATCAAGTATAATAATAATAATAATAATAATAATAATAATAATAATAATAATAAACTTTAGCATGGAGGAGAACCTAAAAATATTATTCTTGCATGTTTACAAAGCAAGGAACAAAAAAGAAAAAAGAGAATATGAAACTGAACCCCTAAAATATGAACAATACTAATGGATCAATATAAGTCAGAACATTATCTAGTACAAGAAACAAGACAAGATATCAATGTAACAGAAACAACAAAATAATAGCAGCATAGGAATTCAGAGAGAATACAGCCATATTCCTATAAAAGGCAAAGGAGATGCTAACAAAACCAATAATGCTACTGCCGAGAGAGTACCTTGATGATAGACAGAGCCTAGATGATAGTAGGTCAACAAAATGGCATGTCACCAACAAACATAGGAGGAATTACACTAACTCTGTAACAACAAGTTTGATGTGAGTTATGCATGGCACCAACAAACATAGGAGGAATTACACTAACTCTGTAACAACAAGTTTGATGTGAGGTATTCAGCATCGGTGACAATCCCCTCTCGGGCTCATAAATCCCCTTTCTATGATACCAATATCATCTGGCCTTCCTCTATCAGATGGCAAGACACTCATATGGCTGGCTTATTACTGTCATGCTGGCATTTCAATGGTTTTGGAGTGGGTGATCCTCCATACACTTGGGCTCAAGAATCCAGAAATAGTGAGTGCAGCAATTCTAAGCCTGCCAGAAGCAAGTACCAATGAGTGTAACAATAGCTGGCTCACGATTATTTCAGCCAATGAGCTTCGTCAAGCCTCCTAAGCCAGTGTGCTGAGTATCATCAAACAGTGTAAATACAACTAGTAATAGTTATTGCAAATTAAATTTCTATACTTCTTGTGTTATTAAGGTATATACATGATATCCTGTCTCACTGGTTATTATCATTATCATGCATACTATGTCAAACTCAATATCCTTTCTCTTTTTATCATTCCTACACTTATGCAACAAAATACCTTCAAAGTGAGAGTAACTTCATTAAACTCTATTAATGTTTGTCAATGTTTTGGTTATATACTTTCTCAAACATTTGACACTCATTTTCTCATAGCCTAAATTTAACGTGCTCATCATTGTCACCCTTAATATCTCACATATCATGTAATGATAGTACCTGAAAAAAATGTATTGATAGTACCTGAAAAAGTGATCAAAGATCATATAATCTAATACAATTCCTAACTGACAACAACTACATTATCTTTAGTCGACTTGGATTTGTATCAGGAAAAAGTAGGCAAACACAGCTGCTGGTACTCTAAATGCCTAAGAACACTAGAGGTGGACAAAATACACCAAACTGTGATGGAGCATGATGAAAAAAATAAAAATTGGAAAGAGCTAGATCATGAATTTATAATGGATGGTAACCACATAGCTGAGTTAAGTGAAACAACTTAAGAAGACCACTAGCCCAGAAACCTCAAAACAGACAGGTAAAATGAAATATTATGTACAGCTATTAAAGAGGCAGTGTATATACCAGTCAGAGACAGGATTATCATAGAAGCATGCGGTGAAATGGATAGAACAGTCAAAAGGGACAAACATCATTCAATGCAGGTGTGTGGAGATGATAAAGCATATGTAAAAGATATGGAGGACATAGTGAGTCTGTAGGAAATATCAGAAAGTTAGGTCACTATGCAAATGAGGGAAGCCATACAGAGGGAGTTTAGCCAGCCTAAGTCTGTGAGGGTCTCTGGGTTGCAAGAGGACTATCTTCCAAATAAAGAGGAAAGGGTAGCCAGAGAAAGGGATCAAATTTGAAATCTACTTGAGGCAATGAAAAGAGTAAGTGCAAGTAGAGAAATAAAATAAGTCAGGAAAAGAGGCAATGAAAAGAGTAAGTGCAAGTAGAGAAATAAAAGAAGTTAGGAAAATAAGGAAATACAAGCAAGATACAAAGGGAAGACCACTTAAAGTAACATCTGATATGTTGATATGTAGTAAAAAGGTGCTTAAGGACACATGTAAAACTTAAAAAAAAAAAAAATGTTCAACAGAGTGTTTGTCAATCATAACAGACCAAGAGAAATTAGGAGAGAGCTGAAGAGAGGCAAAAAATTAAAAGAAAACATCCCCACTTATAGCTCAAGGAGGGTGAAACTAAATAGTAACATGTGACTTAGGCTGAAGGTTCAGTATACTAAAGCAGATGGCTTAGTTGGAAACGGTAAGGAGCTGGAATTCAAGGATCACATAAGAAGCAGGAACCCCTCTACCCATATATTGTGAAAGTGGTGGAGACTAAACTCACAAAAGCTAATCTAACCTGAGCTGACCAGAAGGTTACATGACAGCAATATGGGCTCTCGTGAGATCTGTTCTTTACTTTAACAAGGTAAACAGAGGAAGCAGTTACTTCAAAACATGTACCAGCAAAACTAAGCGCCAACCTAAATCCACTTCTGACACATCAAACACCTCTCTTGGGTAAAGAAGCATTTTGAAGTGCAGCTGCCATGGTAAACATACAGTGTCTGCAAAAAACCTTGTTTCCTTGCCTTATACATTTTCAAAGGCAATGTCACAATTGCATGTTATGCTGTTGTCTCTCCTTTGGCCTTGATTACAACTTGCAGACATATGGGCATTGAAATGGAAAGGTTACTGAAATATTCTAGGGCCACGTTTCCTTTCCAAAGGGTCTTAATCTCTTGAATGAAGTACAGCACATATGAAGTGTTGCGGGAAGCAGCCACCTGATTTGCATTCTGAGCACCCAGCATGCATTTTCTTGCTTCCAGGTGAGAATTTGGACTTTCTCCTCCTTTGAAAGGTAAGAACCAATTTTCTTGAAGCACAGGTGGAAGGAATACAATGCTTAGAAGAGAAATTCCCAAAATGAAGTGACAGCTTGGAAGAGTAATTAAAGAACATCATTCCCTCAAGATAGCCTGAGACACACTGAAGCAGGTTGCTAGAGCTCACACCATCAGTAACAACAGTATCAGTAACCAGATGTATGATGATTTCACCCTGAGAGCATCATATGCTTGTACCCACAAAAAACCTTTGCCATGTCTCGCCATTAAAAATATGTGGGGAGTGGACATGGATTTTTGCAGACAATGTACTTCAGAGGAGTTGTTAGCAGCTTCAATGCAACTCACACAGGTGGCACTGCCACACATTTTGGTCCTGGCTGCAAATATAGCCTGACCCAGAGGGATACCAAGATTTTACGGTGAAGGAGACAAAGATCAAAAGGTCACATTACATTAAGAAGAAAATGACTAATTGTACATAAGAAAAGAAAGCTATTCAGACTCCTCCCTACATCAAAGTGTGAGACTCCTAATGGTTACCTAACTCCTATTACAAGTCAGTGGGCAATAACTTTTTTCTATTTCTGTCTTGCTAAGGAAGTATTCACTTGGAACTTAAAACACAGATAATAAAAGACCAGACTGTAACACTCAAAAATGTAGTGCTGTAAGAACAACCTGATGTAGGTGCTAACATATGTAGTACACTCATTTGGCTTGAGGTAAATGAGTCTTTTATGCAGGTCCAAATCAAATAAAACACACTAAAGGTGAAGATAAAATACAAGTCCTCAACTCTCTGGGAGGAGCTCCCTGCAAGTACCTACAAGAGATGACTGATACCTCATGAGCACCTGAATTGAAAGACTAAAGGATAAACAATTTCCTCATTACAACCCAAGTATAGCATTGGTACACTAGTCAGGACAAGGTACAGATGGAATCTTAGTTTATCACTGTATCCGCTAATGACAATCCTGTTATCCAACCTTACCTGAAGACAAGATCCCATCATTGCACCAAAATGTCTTGTGTACTGACAGCTAACAGTTCCACTGCCCTCTTAGTAGAAAGATGGAGAGGGTACCATACTGCTCTTTAAAGGCTGACCATCACAGCATATCCTGGTTCCCTAGCATATCATCAGTATACTAGTCAGGGCAAAGGAACTTTCCACTTACAAGTATGGCTTATCTACATTTTCTTCTCTAATCCCCTTATAATGACTCAGAAGTGAAGTAACTTGCTTCAGCAAGATCCTCACAATGAACTTGGAGCTCCAGGTATGTGTAGAATACTGAGGGCTCTTAAGGTAGCAGTTCAAGTGAACAGCCATACCACAGGAATGATACACAAAATTCCTTATGACTGAACCAGAATAAAAAAGTTTCACTGATGTTCACCAGCACTTGGTGAACCTAATCTACTATTTCCTTCAGTTTCTGCCTTATGTTCCCAAAAAGCCTTAGGAAAAACTAGTGTTTTCCTTAAAGAGTGACAGAAGCTTAGATGGCCTTATCCCTGATTTTCCTTGAAAATGTCCCAGAGAATCTCACACTTACAGAATAGACCACAGAATGGAGAAAATTCTTTGTTCATCTATTCAAATGAATAAAGTTGAGCTAGTGTAAAAATATAAACCATATGTATCACACATAAAAAATACATATGTTTGGTAGGCCTAATTAGTGTATCTAGTGTGAAATCATACTTGAAATAAAAAATAAAGTGTGACTCTACTGCACAATGATCATAATGTGTGTCAACATCCACTCTCACTTTTGCCTCAAGGTAAGATATCATGAAAGCAATGAAAATTTTTTTGTTTCGGAACTGGTGTACAAATTTTGAATGATAAAATTATTGGTTCATTCATTCATGCAAGTAGAGTTCTAGCTGTGAAAATAATATGTAAATGATATGTAAATACTAATACATGTGTGTATAGCACTTAGTATATATAGTGAGAAATCACACCCAGTAAGAAACCATAAAGTATGTACCTTACTGCATCACATTTGTAATGTGTTATGCAAGCCCTAACTCTCTCTTCAGCCCAAAGGTGAAAGATCAAAAAAGCAGTGAAAGTCTTGTTAGTTTTAAAATAAAGGTATCGTCACCTTAGTAATAGTATTCATATTTTCAATGACGAGAAAATATTTGTTAATTAATTTGTGTAACTAGAGTTCTGCATATCTAAATAATATGGAAATAATACATAGATAATACATATACATGTGTGTGAGTAGTGTGCTCAGGGTATAGAGTGTAATTAGTAAATGGTAAAACATAATGAGTGTACAGTATTGCTCAGGCATATATAGTGTGAAATCAAGCCTGAAAAAGCATCACTGTACACTCACCACCTGCCACCCCATCCACTCATCAACATATGAGACCAATATTGAAGGAATTGTACAATTTTTGGGATATTTTCTTTATTAATCTTTATACAGACAAACTCTGTACTTTTTTTTTTCCCCTCACTGGGAGGTTTATATCTGAGGAAATGTGAAGTTAAAGGGTTAGAGTCCAATTTCAAAAAAATTGTCTGACAAATTAACTCTCTCCTTAAATACTGACATGGTGATAAATTTACATCATGTCACTTACCTTATATCAGGGTCTGCAAATGAAGGACCAGAAAGAATGTATGCAGCTGTGTACTGTCTTGGCCTGTACTGAGGAAAAGCTACTGACCACTCTATCTTATCATCTGGAACCTCCCCACGTGGAACCTACGAGATCATGAAGATATAAAGTCTGTCTTACTATCTATACTTCAATTAAAATTTTGTACAAACAATCAGTAGGAATATATATTAGCCATTCAGTACTGGATCCCACTTAAAAAAGCTGCAAACAGGCATCCATCTATACTATATCTTTAATACCTCATTACCTCAGAAACTCACCTTCTCCTTTACAGGATGGCCACAACAGAAAAATCACCAAGCTGTACAACCCAAACACACCTTCCCAGCATGCTTCATTCCCTTCACACCCTCTTGGATTCTCTCCCTAATAAATTTCCTAACTTTCCCTTCTTATGGTGCTGGCTGTCTTTACCTCATTCTATTTCCCTCTTATGTAATTCCCTCTTTGTAAAATACAGGGATGAAGTTTTACATTTATGGGGTCCATCTATTGAACTTTCTCTACCATCATACTTTTTAAACTTTTGTATGCTGCTGGCATTCACAGTTTCATCATATAGTTTATTCAATTCATCCACTCTTTGATACTATATTAGGTGTCTCCCATCCCACAAAGAAGACACAAAAAATATTACTTCGTATCCTTTCTAACAAGTTTGTTCTCTGCTTCTTGTTATGCCCCTGATAACCCTCTCTTTGCAATTCATGAAGAAATACTGCTGACATTTTCAAACTGGTTTAGAAACTTGACAGCTATGATTGGGTCACCCCTTACTCCTTTCTCTTTGATGTGGGCAAATTTACAACCCCAAACCTTTCATAACTTACCTCCCAATTTAGAGAACATTGTTTTTACTGTCTGGACTTTTTTTAATCAATTCTTTATACTTCTTTCATGGCTATGACCAAAACTGAGAAAGATATTTTAATCCTGATCCACTATATTTGTGAATAGTTTGCTGAACATTTCCTTGTCCATGAATTCAAATACATTTCTAATATTTGGCAACAGACAGTTTGTCTCTTTAACAATTCCCCCAAGTGGGAGCTCTGGAACAGGTCACGTACAATGTCAACTCCTAAGTATTACGCAATGATTCCTATGCCTTATTTCTGGCTAAATAACATTTATAATGAAGCCTTCTTTCATTTTGTCCCATCCTCATTACTTTGCATTTACTCAAGCTAAGTTTCATCATCCATGTATCAGATCAACTATGAAGTTTGTTCAGGTCTCCTTGTCAGGTGCAACCCTCAACATTCTCTATTTCTTTAATGAATGTGACATCATCTCCAAACATATTCAGGTACGAGTCCAGTCCTTCTGGTAGTTCATATGTATATATCAGGAGAAAAGATACTGTGAGATAATGGCAGCAGAGCAGCAAAGGTAATAGTAAATGAAGCTGGGGAAATGGATGAGGATAAGAGGGATTAAGAGTAGCACTGCTTGCATGTGTGACTGAAGTGTCCAGCATGCAGAAAGTGAAAGGTAGACAGGTGAAAAAGGGTGGTGTGTGGTGGTATGAGGAAGTAAATTTACTAGTGAAAGAGAAAAGAGGGGTGTATGGGAATCATTTGCAGGGAAGGAGTGCAAATGATTGGGAGATACGCATGAAAAAGCAGCAGGAGTTTAAAAGGAATGTACAAGGGCTGAAGAAGAGGGCATTGGAGGGTTGGGGAGTGTGCATGTCAGCAAACTTAAGGGAGAATATGAAAAGTTTTTGATAGAGGTTAACAGTGTGAGAAAAACAAAATAAAAAATGAGAACAACAGTGAGGAAAGCAAATGGGGATGTGGTAACAGGCAGAAATGAAATTAAAAGAAGCTGAAGTGAGTATTTTAAAGAAATGGTGAATGTGTTCAATGATAGGCTGGCAGATGATCTGGATTTGTAGGCATACAAAAAGGAAAGACATGACAAGTGGTTTGGTGAAAAGAAAAGAGGTGGAGAAATATTTAAAGAAGCAGAAGTGCAGCAAAGTGGCTGGAGTGGATGGGAAAGCAGCTGAATTTCTTAAGAAAGGCAGTGACTGTTGTTGATTGGTTAGTTAGGATTTTCAATGTATGAATGGCTCATGGTGAGGTGCCTGAGGAATAGGCGAATGCCTGTGTAGTGACAAAACTGAATATTCAAATTACAGATGTATAAGTTTATTGAGAGTACCTGTTAAGCTGTATGGGAGTGTGGTGAATGGAAGGATGATGGCATGCACAAAGCATCATTTAGTATAAATATCTTTTTTATCTGTAACTAAGAGATATTAATGCAGCATCATCCAAGGTATGCCTGCACATAATATTAAAGAGGAGACACTTAAGGACAAATGCATAAAAAAATAGTAAGATAAAAAACCATAGTATATAGATAATCATGATAAGTATTTATGCAATACCACTATCACACACCTCATGAAACATACTTCATAATATTAATCTTGCCATAATATTTACTATTTAGTATATTTATTTTTTTATCTATAATTGCCTATGGTCCACTTTATAGGCTAAGATTACAAGAGGATCTACATAAAATTGCTGAATGATCTAGAAAATGGCAAATATTTAATGTCAATAAATGTCAGCTGTTACAAGCAGGATTCCTCAACAATATAGTTGACTATGAACTGATGGACCACATGATAAAGGATACCACTAGTGTGAGGGATATAGGGGTAACCGCCTCCAATAAATTCATATTTTCCCAGCCAAGAAAGCAAAGGATGTTAGGATTTACTAACAGAAGCGTTATCTACAAAAGCAAGGATGTGACATTGCCACTATACCTAAGTCTAGTGAGATGACACCCCAAATATGCATTGAAGTTTTGGGCCCCCAACTTGAGCAAGGATATTCTTAAATTAGAAGTGGTGCAGCAAAGAGCAGCTAAATTGATTCCTTCCTTGCATAACAAATCATTTGAGGAGACATTGTTAGAATTAAACTTGTTCCCCCTCAAAAGGCATCTCTGAGGCAAACTGATGAAATGCTTTGACGTACTTAAAGGATTCAACGTCAATATTGAAAATTTCTTTACAGTAGTGCCAGCACTACCAATGATAGGAAACACACTAAAAATCAGAGGTTAACAAGTTAATCTGGACTGTACGAAGTATTTCTTTACCAACAACATTAGCGACGCGAGGAATAGCTCCCAGAAAATGTTGTTCAGAGCAACAACCTTATTATCCTAAAAATTAGGCTTGATCATCACTTGTCACTCTCCTGTATTGAATAATTCATTTAACCAATCATCATAATGTAGTGATATGTGATGCTACCTTCTCAACCACCAATCTCTCCCAGACCATGTTATGGTCACATACCACCACTGATTAATCCATGTCACCTACTTTGAGAGAGTAAGAATTATTGTATCATTCTTCAACATCAGGAATAATATAGACAAGGTAAGTCAAGAGGCTGGAGCTCAAGTTTATTCTTACTACTGTCTATATAACAAAAAGTGAAGGGATGCATGACATATTCATGTTCATTCTCCTTATGACTTTCCATTAAGAATTTCCTTCTGGCAAATTAATCCTGCAAGGAATTATTTTTTTTTACCTGTTTCCCATCCAGCATGTGAGTGTAGGGTGGGGAGAGAGACCCTTTGCTTTGCTATCCTTTTCTTTTCTATTGCTTTTAAGGGGACTGCATTTCTTTTCTAATTAGTGTTAAGGCAAGACCACCTTGCTTGGACCATGGGTCTATGTGGTCTGTGTATCGATATAACACCACGAAAGATCTTGGCATTATCCAGGACCTTTTTCTACAGGCTCCTGCAGCCCAAGGATATGCTAGTTCTAGCAGCAGAGACTTGAACTCCCAATGATACAGCCTCGCCAAAGGGGACTTTTCACTCATGGCGTAACCTTTTCCAGATGAAGCCTGGTAACATCACTTTACATAATATCATAGAGCAATCATTTCAGATAAATGCATATAGGAAAAGACAATATGAGACCAAAAATATCATCACTTTGATAATCCTCACAAACATTCATGTGCTAACTGAAGGACTGGGTACGAAGGTGCATCACTTTACAACGGCTCATTCCACCTCCTGGCTTGTATCAAATGACTCGTGTCACGTAAAACAGTGACTCATTATCTTACTTACACTCACTTATTATATGTCATACATTTCCTAATAATTTTTTCTCGTCTGGTGCACTCATATTCTCAATATATATATATATATATATATATATATATATATATAGATATATATATATATATATATATATATATATATCACTAACACCTCCAAAAGGTAATCAAACCAATAATATTAGTCTTAGAACATGAGTCTCATAATAGAGTTTGGAAAGACAATAGAAAGTTAGCGGCCGAGATTGAGACGGGATGGTTCTTGACCCAGCTGGTCACACAGTCGTCTATACAATAATATACTGGTAAATATAATACATCCTTGAGTGCGTTTTGCCAATCTTTAGATGCCCACACGTTCTATTACTCTGTAATTCTTCCGCTGGTAGAGGATTGTAGACCTTTACGTAATTTTCAAGCTAAAGCTAATGAGAATAAACATAAGGAGGAGCGTTGTACACAAAGCATTTCGTTCTAATTACCCACTAACTGTCAATGAAGGGTACTGGACGTCCATGACGCTGGTAGTCATGGTAAAAACACACAATAGCTCTGCCAAGAAACTATTAAATAACTAGTCTCTTGGCTTAGCTCCCATGCATCAACTATAATCCCATGTTTCGACTTTTGTATATAAACTATAGTCCTAGGGTTCGACTCTCGTATATAAACTATATCTCATAGTTCGACACGTATGAACCAGTCTCAGGTTCAAGAGTCGCATACTTGTGTTCAAGGGTCGTATCATCATGCTGATGTGGTATAATCAAAACTACTACACTTACCCAGTAATTACCAGCCCACGTACCAAGGTGTGAGTGAAGACTCAGGTGTGGATTTCATGGCACGACAAACCTCTTGATTACTGGACGCTTAAGGTCACTAGATATAGACGCGCGCGACGATGACTGATAAAGCAAGGGATGCACCTCTGGTCAGACACGGCTACCGCTGGTTTAATGAAAGTACCAGTAGTGAGATAGGCGTACCTCTTATCAGCCTGGAATACCATTGGTGAAAATTATGTTCAGTTTGTCGACTAAGAGGATCACAAGTAGTAGGATAACCTATGGCGGACACAACGGTATTAAGAGAGCACTGGGAAAAGAAAGGCGCCCCTAGTGCGACCAAAGCGCCACTAATACAGAGATATTACTAACATCAGTAATAACATCAGGCACGGATACCAAAGGATAAGATACTAATTTTAGCAGCGTGTTCATAGGAGCAGGTCAACACCTCAGTTACCGAACACAACTTTTTCAAACTGCCACAGAGGTGAACGCACTTTAAAATATTCACGATGTGAAATAATCCTGTTTCCGTAAAAAAAAAGAATAACTTAAGGACTCACTTTAGCAGGACAGCCTGTTGTTGGGACAGGAAAAATTGTGTGAGTGAGGCGAGTTGGAGTTAACAGTGGGCGGAGAGTGCCGTTATTACAGCAAGTATGTGTCGTGCTGAAAGTTACACACTCGACTGTTGGCCTCGGAGCACCAGCTGCTGGGCTTTTGGGATGATGGCGTACGTCCGCTGGTCCGGAGTTCACACTACAGAAGCTGGGGAGATGCCTTATCATAAACAACAGGATGCGGGGTTACCAACTTTTGTATATACTTTATTACTGACATTCAGTCCATCCAACTTTTTTTTTCTTTTCTTAAGCGATATTCCGTTAAAAAGAGGGGGTTTAACTTTCACTTATATTTTCAAATAAATACTATTTATTGCGTAAATTATCAATCGAAGTTATGGAACTCTGGCTACTAGAAAACTACTGACAAGAGAACAGGAAGTGGCACTGATAATGCAACTCGGTGGAATGAATACACATACCCATCCATACCACTGGGCAACGAGGTGTCACAGAGACTAGAGTCTTCTGTGTTCTATCCCGTGCCGTAAGTTTTTTTTTTTTTCAAGAATTATAGTACTTGGTTTTTGCTCCTGTACATACTGGATGGCAACGGAAACAAATAGTTTGCGGGTATACGCAATGACAGCTAAAAGCACGTAGTACGGAAGATAATGTACTGCCAGGGTTTAGCTCGACGACACTGATATGCCTGAATACATATGAAGCCGAGGTCTAGCCGGAATCCGCCTGCAAGATTTATAAGTTACTTCGGCGTCAAAAAGCTTCTCACTCTAAGAGTCCACATTTTCCTGCAACTAGAAGCAGTGCAGCCTTGAGCGGCAGAGCCTTGGAAGAGGTCTTGGACAACATGAGAGAGATGTCCTGGGATACCTACAAAAAATAATAAGAGATATGAAGTTGACCATCGGATATTGTGAGATATGGACTCAAAAGAGAACAGAGAACTGAAAATGTGAAAATTAAAGAAATAAATTATTATACGTGCAAGTTAATTTCAAAGATGGGAACAAAATGGAGTAGGACATATAAATTAAAGAACAAGAAAGTATGGCTCTAAAATCAATATACTTTACCTACTCTTAAAGGAAAGAAAAGTGCTAGAGAGTGAAGATCCGTACACATTCATTCAAAGGGTAGTCTTAACATATGGACCGGAAACATGGAGGATGACAACGAGGTCAGAGAGCAAAATTTAGGCTGCAGAAATGGTCTTTGGCTATCATAAGGAATCCCCGATTAGATAGCGTGGAACGAAGTCATCTAAAGAGCCGGGTGCGGAACCAGTTTTGAATTCTGTGCAGAACACTTAACATGGTTACAGGCATCAGGAAAATGAGAATGATTTGATTTGTGCCGGTAACCCCGTCAAAATTTATTGTGCACCCCCACGCTCATCCTGTGAGCGGTAGCGCAAAAGATTACAGGGATCACAAAGGGTCTTAGTTAGACCCCAGTGGGCTATTACATAAAATGTTACAGTTCGTAACAGGTATTTCATTACATACATTCCATAGTTTTATATGGTAAGTTTTACCTACTAGATGCAAAAAGTGGATACAAACTCAAAATTTCAGGTTATCTTGTTAACATTAAGGTGTAGTGACATTTGTTGCATGGTTTGTTTGATCTGTACCCAAAAGACTCTATTCTTTTCACATTCTAAGATAGAGTCTTCTAGTTTGTGTCCAAATCTAAACACAAACTTTACAATTCACATTATTAACATCTCCAGATAGGCCAAAGCGCCAGTAGTACCTATAGCCTAACCTTAGCGAGTAATTGCATCATGTAATCTGCTGATATTATTACTTTCTCCATATGAATGTTTTACTTTACATATTTCATTGTGATGGAAAATGTTTCCACTTGTGCTTATCTGAACTAGTCTTCGCACTTCAAAGGTCAGTTAGTTCCTCTCTAAATACAGTTTTGAGGCTTCTAATTGACTACACAATGTTGTTTTCAACATCACCTTTAATAAGTGCAAGTTTGGTTAAAGCATCAGCTTTGTCATGCTCACGTTGGCCTATATGAGAGGGAATCCATAACAATTTGACTTGAACCCCTTGAGCAATAATGTCTGAGCACTTGTTTCTGGCTTTAGAGACAACCATGTTACATTCTGATCTCTGGGTGTTAAGGGGAAGGAGTGAAGATAAAGAATCGGAGAGAATTAAACTGTCTGTTGCGGTGATTTCTACCTACTCAAGAGCGATAAGTATGGTGAACAATTCAGTTTGTAGAATAGATGTCCAGTTTTTTATTCTAACATTTGTCTCAAATCAATTACCATTATTGGGCTGGATCACAATGGTAGCACTGCCAGGCCTCCCAGTAACAGAGTCGCAAGAACCGTCAGTATAGATGCACTGGGGTATTCTGTTGTCAGTCTGAAGTTTCTGTATATGTTCAAGAGCACTGCTTTTGGCTAAGTGTTGAAGGTGAAGATTATAAGTACTGTAATTAGATTCTTGGGTGGGTAAGTAGGTGGAGTGACGTCAAAGGGAGTTATCTGCCAGGGGAGCAGGAAACGCTGCTGCTTCCTAATTTTATACACATTATGTATCCCAAACAGTGTCATGTAGTTGGCTGTTATTTGGACCCATTTAGATTCACTTGTGCCATGGCATATATGATTTAACAATTCTTTAGAGACAACATTATCTGGATCACCACGCAGAAGTTTCAGTCCTATCATAAGATTGATTTCAATTATTCTGCATGCATTGCTGGGAATACCAAGTTCTTTCTGCATGTTGAGCATCAGTGAAATGAGAGAAGATACGAGACCAAGAACTTTTTATGAATGAGCACATGAAGGTAGTAGAACCAGCTACACGTCCAAGAATGAGATGAGAAAAAGAGGAATATCACTGGTTGGGAAGATAACATCAAGATGGAACTAAAAGAGGAACATCACTGGAACAGGTGAATAGAGAGCAGAGTTATCTAGACAGGAGCTGATGGATAAGTTTTATCCGGCTGTTTGACTGACAGGCATCTACTTAACCGGTGCACAGAGAGCAGGAGAGTATGTATATATGTAGGTTGCACACCCAAGCATTTCTCAGGTGGTGTGTCATTGTGTGCCTTGGGTTGGGTCAGCTCATGGTGTCAAGCCCAAGCACTTCATACATCAGTATCCACAGGAACAAACATCACAGCAATAGTCTGGATACAATAAAGATATGCTGGATATAAAAAACAGTATAACCTGTACACTGGGTCCGATCAGTTCAACTTATATTAATTAGTAGTAAGTGTAAATGATGACTGACTGATTAGATAATAAACATAGTTATTGAGAGTGTCATTAATGGTAAGTCTAGTAAACAATAACTCTAATAAATGCTAACTGACTGATGTGTCTCCCTATTTTGCAGGTGTGCTGCTGCTGGCAGGACTCTACACAACTACACTTTCATCTACACTGGCATCCCTATATGGGTCACCACGGGTCCTCCAGTCCATTGCCGCTGAAAACGTGGTGCCCATCCTCTCCCCACTTGCTAAGGGGGTAAAACAATCACATTTATATATATTGTATAGCTTTTATTCTATAACCTATTATTCCTCTTAAATCTTTTCACTTAGTTGTACTGATATGTGAATAATCTCTGTCCTCTTCAGATTCTTATTCACCTTAAAAGCAAGTGAAAAGTTCTAAAATTTTTTCATGATTAAAGTTTCTTCATTCAGAATTTTCTTTGATGCACTTAGAAATTCAGAACAATATTACAACTATCAGTAGTTTCATATTTCTGTACTATGAATTGCATATAGTCTTTATTCACGTTTCCCAATATAGCCTTTTAAAAATGATCTTCACTCATGACAGTCATCACAGTGATGAATGTGTTAATTTTCTTACATAAATGCAATGGCAAGCTGAAATGCCCTTCTTTAAAACGATGCATAAAATATAATTCAACCAAATACTAATGCGATAATGCCTTTATCACACGTTTCTAAATTAATTACTGGAAGCGGGTTCTCCAGTAAGTTCAGCAGTTTATGATAATTACTTCAACAGAATGACTAAAACATGACATTTCATAAATGAAGACATAAGCTCCAACCACTAAGTATCACTCTGCTGTCAATGCAGCCACTGAAACTATGCCTCCAATTCAAAAGCTTTGTGAAAGCAGTATTTCCCAAAGGTAATGGAGCCATACCCCTAACCAAACACAGCAAAATGTAATTTCCCCCTAATTCTCAGAAAGGGCCCAACAAGGTGCCCATTCTATCGCTGGTGGTGACGGTGAACGTGACTCTAATCTTCCTGATGGTTGGGAGGATTAACACCCTTGCGCCCATTGTCACTATGCCCTTCCTAGCCACCTACGCTACCATCGATTACGCTTATTTTGCCCTCGCTATGACAGCTGACCTGCAGAGGGCTAGGGAGGCTAGGTTCAGGTAGGATGGAGGGGTTGATAGTTTTCTGTTAATCATTTAACTTGTTTCATAGGAAGAAGAGACAGTAGCTTTTAGGCATACTATCTGGGTAATGAGATTCACTGCCTTCTAGAAATATCAGCTTTCTGATATCAAAGTAAAAGAACACTAATCACAACTATATTTTCTTCCAAGTAGGCATGATTATTCTCAGAAAGGAAGGGAATCTAGATACATTTGGACTGCATCTTTACTGTGAGGATCTCTTGATAGTCAGACTCAGTCATTTAAGTTTAGTGAGGTAATGTCTCTTTAACCTCTGATGATTATATGCTCCCTGTTCATGATTATATGCTCCCTGTTCAGTGCAACACTTACACTAACCAGAATCTGTAAATAATCTTTAGTGTACTGAATAATTATCATGTGTGAATGTAATGTAGTGGAATTTGCTCCATCTGGTAATGATGCAGTCTCACCTGTAACATGAATGTAAATACTTAATACTAGTACAAATACTATTTTCATAGATGTATGGAATACTAGTGAATAAAAGACAGAATCTGACAGCTAATTTTGAGATTGTATGTCTTTGCAGAGGTCAAACCTTTGGGACACCAACCTTTGAATCTCGAGGTGTAAGTGGTACCAATGACCTGGACCATCTATTTCCTGAAAGAATAACTCATAAAAAGGTCATCACTGTAAGTTCTTCTGATGTTTATTCTTCTTAAAACTGTAAAATCTACCTGATTGCTTCAAACTAGGACCATTCTCTCCATGCTTTATTCTACACTTACTGCTATAAGGGCCATACAATTTGTAGTACTTCACTTTTTTGTGTGACATGAAGCTAGCCACTGTCTCTAGGTTAAACAAATAGGCTAAAAGTCTCCATATAATGACACATAACTATTACATTACCTCTTATTCATGAAAACAGTGTTTTAGGTTACAGAAAAATCTTTTAATCACTGGGTTTAGCATAATTTCTACCAAATAATTAGTATGATGCAATGTTTCCATGGTTAATTCAAAATAAAGATTATGTATCCTCACTCTGGATTCAGCAATTCTACTTACAATGTGCATTAAATTCAGGTCATTACAAGCAAACCAACTAATGCAAAAGTATTTTTATCATGAGAGTCAACTGTTGGTCATAGGTCATAGCCTTTACTTCAAGATTTTTTTCTTATAATGAAATCAGACATGATAAAGCATGAAGGTTGAAGGCTCTGGAACTTTGTTCAGTCAAGCATGCAAGCACGAGCTCTAGAAGAATATTATAATGCCTACCCTCTAACCCTTGACCTGGGGGTCCTTTCATGTGAATACCCAGGAAGATGCCCTTCCATTTCTGAATATTTTAAAAGCTTTTACTTTCTTCATCTTTGAACTTTACTCTTCCTTTCATTTTAACCCAGAGTTATTTTTCCAGGCCATAACCTTTGCATTATCTAAGCTCTAGGATCTACACGGCATCCATACAGCTAGACTTGATAATAATTAATCTTGCAATCTTGTCTCAAAGAGTAATCTCTATTCTGATAGAACCACTCCAGTGATACTACATCACACAAGCATTTAGAAATATTTGAGTTCTCTAGTCAGAGATGATTCCAAATGTCGTGCCTTACAGAATAAGGCAGAATATCAGAACTTTGAAGATTCTTCCAGTGCCAAATATTCAGGTTGAAAGATTTTGTTGAGCTATAAGAACAGTCTTGACATCCACTGAACTCTGTGTTAGACTTTTCCATTACAGCAGACTGTAGTGCACTATCAAGGTAAGAAGCATAATTATACCTTTCTGCCATTCTTCTGTGCACCTACAGCTTAAGAGTCAAATTCATTCATTTATTCCAAGCTTTAGGAGTTTTGTCTTCATGTTTAAGGTGTCCATAGGCTACAAAGATTAGTGTATCGTCAACCATGGCTATTATAGACAAAATTTCTGTTTACTTCTCTGATGTAAATATGATCAATTGTAATATAAGCACTGGAAAGTCTAAAATAATGACATAATCATGCCTTGCTCTATAACAAAACTGATAAACAGTCAGATGTGCCTTTGTCAAACTAAAAGAACTTTCTGAGAACATTCAATAACTAATCAATCACCAGACTTGGATAAGACCAGGTATTTTTGTAGAGATTTTGTACTACTGTAGTTCCAGAAAATTTCACAGCAGAAAGCCTGCTTAAGATCTGTACATACTGCAAACATATGCCAGAGCTCATGCAACTGCTGTGTAAGGGCAAAAAAAAAAATGTTGGATTAGGGGAATAAATCCTAACTGCTTAAAAGAAACTTAAAAGTTTTCAAATCCATACCTGCATTCTTTCTTTGACCAATTACTCCTACATTAAGTTGCAGAATCAAGCCATACCTCCCCCCTACCCATCTCTATTTCAGTCAGCTGCATTAATGATAAGGTGCCAAACAACAGACATATGCATGCCCTGAAGTGTGATGTCATTTCTGTCCTCATGAGCTCCACAGTACCACAGAATCCAGCTACTTGCCCACCTTTTTTCTTGGCTCTAACCTTTTCAACTCTAAAAGGAGTTTACAGTTTTCAGTAACTGGTGGATCAGCAGCCAGGTTTCTTATACTGTACTATGGAGAGTAACTTTCTCAGTAAAGAATCGACAAAACACAAATATTAGAATTACTAAGTAACCTGTCCTCTGTAACAATCAGTGTATATAAAGAATCCATCATTTGTTAAACTGAAACTGCCTGAGTTGTTGACCCAAAGAAAACCTTCCTGAGGGAATGACGTACTGAATGGTCATTCACAGTTAAATGACCGTCCACCTCCCCATTGATTTCACCTTTCATAACTTAGTCAAAATTAAGTGCATATTATTACTCAATTTCAGTACCAATGAAATTATCTAGGTGGTTTTTCCTTAATACAGTTTGTGCTCTTCATAAAACAAAGCCCATTTATAACCAAGGCTTAACTCAAATATTTTTCAACTGCCACTCGTATTCTATCTATTCATCTATCTACCTACATCTCTGACGCCTGCTCCCTCCTGGAACTCCCTCGAGAGGGTGGTCATGGCAATAGTCTCCAAAACTAGTGAACCCCAATGCAACTTTTAAGCCTTTAGTGCCTCATCCTTAACAGGCTATTGGTAGGGGGCAACTTTAGTACGTTTGCAGAGGCTCCAACCTGATAATCCTACAGGCCGGACTACTTCTACCTATGCTTGTGCCTAATATTCCTATATACTACTTCTACCTTATGTCTACCTGTGCTCCTACCAAAATGTTCCTACCTACTACTTCTATCTATTGCTTCCACTATTTTGCCAAAAGGCAAGGCTAGCGCATAGTGCTCAATGAGGAAAATCTTAAGTTACAAAGAATGAGCTGTGTGAGTTAAGTGTTGTCAAGAGTTATGTCTAACAAGGGGAGACTGTATGTTTCTGGACAGAATGCCAATAGTCCACATGTGGGTTAGGGAGAGAGAAAAGACTTAACTGGGTCAGAGAGGAGCAACCTGACAATCACTGAAGTGCTGCCTAACTATGCAGCTATCATTAACCCTCCCAATACCCAGGCAGGTAATACTAGTGATATACCTCCCTGGTCATTAGCTGCCTACCAACTACTACCTACAATTGCCACTGGTATTTCTTAAGTAAAAGTGAGTCCTACGTAAAAGTGAATCCTATGCAGTAGCAAGTGCTTCCATTCTCTCATATACACATTCTATTCTTGAGTCTCTCAAAATGTAGTTTTTGAGAATAAAGCCACAGAATTCTCTTCACAAGATGCAGCTTAAGCCAAACAATCACTACTCTATAAACAGATCGAAATACTTTTAACTCCTAAAGACCTGCAAATTTTAAAAGCCTACAGCTGGTTTCCACATCAATGGGTTGTCTTGTTTACACATCTGGCTTTGTATTTCGGTGCTTAGACCTATATAAACTGTCCTGCTAATACCAGGATCCAGCAATTTTCAGCCATTATGCTTATATATAGTTCAAAGCAGAAACCTACAATCATTCCTGTGGTCTAGTAATGTCATTTTCAGCAAAGAGAGCCTTTATCTTCATGCTTACTCCCCTTAAGGGTGTTTCAACCTCAAAAAGATTATATGCTGACCTGTTATGGTGATATTACTAGAAAGCAAAAAATCATAAAGAAACCTGTAAGGCCCTAAAAACTAGCACAACTGTACTAGTAGTGTGTGTATCTTCAGTGAGGTGGCCAGTGCCTATTTGTTATACCTCAGTATATAACAAACCATATAAGCAGCTATAACAGTTACACTATCATTATATCAATAGAAGTATATCATCACCTAAATATAGTGGGAGTGTTATAAGTGTCTTCCCAATTGAATTACCCATCAGTACTGTACTACCACCACTGCTAAAAATACATTCTCAAAATTTTGATCATGAAAAGATATTTAAGTACATAAAAGTAATGAAAATTCGAGTTTAATTCTTTCACTGCAGCAATCATACTGTCCAGGGACACTCTGTATGCAAAATATTCTCAAATACTCTAAAAAAAAATCAAGAGTTTGGCATTTGATAAACCAGGCTCTGATTTTTAAATAAAGTTAATATACCTCAACCTGGTGAGACATTTCTCATATGTTATGACTCCTTTAATCTATGCTACTTCCTTGTCAGGAGAATAATGTACTCAAGGAGTATTTTCATACATACATAGTGAGATGTGTGGTATTTTTGTAAGTATTTTTGTCACAAACAAATATGATTACTATTAGTTTTTGATTACTATTAGTTTTCATCAGTAATAAGTAATCTTGTAAGGAATAACACATCAAAAATTATTTCATTACTTGAAGGTACAGATTCCAAAAGAGGCTTCCTTAACATCACCTATAATCACCAGTATAAGGAAAAAGATTAGCAACAGTGTCTGATAACATTCCATGGGATGCCACTATAAGCATTATTGGCCATATATTTTGCTTCAAGGTGAATGATTAAAGAATTAATTACATATATGCCTCAAGCACAATGAATAGAAAGAAAATTACCATGAAGTATACTCCTCAGCCTTGGTGAATGAGTTACAATAACTATTATAAAGAGAGGAAAATAGACTGTAGGAACAGAATAAAAGAGAGCAAGGGAAGGCCTGAAATACAGCTTAGCTTTCTGTTTAGAGAAAAAAGGGTGGATTAATTTCAAAAATTCTAGGTTAAGAAATAATCAAGCGATGGAGAAGCATGAGATGTAGATGGTAAACAGATATCAAAGATTCTATATGCAGCACATGGAAGGAGTTCTCTATCAATAGCTACTGGTTTTAAAAGTGCTCAACACTTGAATATTTATACTTGGTCTGTGTTAGGTAGATTCCAAGAGAAGCATACAGTTCAGAGGTAAAATATGAAGAAATCAAGAGTGATAAAAGAAGTGAAATACACTTACTCATAAAATGGATCAAATAACAAGAATGGATTATATGGCAAACTCTTTTTTTCCATCAAGGGCAAAAGCACTGGATGTGGGAAGAGCAACAAAGGACTGGACAGGGTCAACTATTGTCCACTTGTGAAAATGTAAAAGCAGCAAGAATCATTAAGAAACTTGTAAGGAAACAGTTTATCAAACATAAGAGGTATGTTAAATAGTGGCATTTGAGTAACTTAAAACAGATTACAAGTTCCAGAGTGAGAAACCAGCATGCTGGATTTTGGAAAGGTAAAGCTGTGTGCATTACACATTAATTATGAAAATGTCAAGAAAATATTGGTAAATGAAAAGTGCATGTGTTAATCATCAACAACCTGGAAAAAACATACTGTAGAGTTGTTCACTGTTAGCTAAACAATGTATTAAAAATTCATATGGAATAGGGAAATGATGAAAGGCAGAAGGCACATTAAAGCTGAAATATGGGAAGAATAAGTGGTTTAAAGTTTAGGTTGATATGAGACAAATGTATCAGGCCCCAATATTTGTTTTACTTCCTTTATAGATGGAGTACTAAGGGAGATGTTGACTGTTAATACAATGAAATGAAGGACACTATAAAAGAATGAAATGGAACGAAGGGTTGGGATTTTGTGGTATATGGATGATATGATAATTGGGTGATTACCTGAAGAAATACAGACACATGAATGGGAATTTTGTAATATGCTGCAAAGAGAAGATTGGATTTAGATGCAATCAAGTGCAATAAATGCTCTGTAACAAAGAAGAGTCAGATTTTTAAGTGATGAAAGGTGACAGGTCTGTGAGGGTTCAAGATTTCAAACAGTTTAGGTTCTTTTTAGTAAAGATAGAAAAAGGCACAAAGTGTACACCTCTCTGACAATGGAAGTAAAGTTATCACAACTAAGAGAGTTTAGTTACATATACTCTTCTGGAAGCCATAAACCAGCGTATTCTGATGTATGAGAGAAACATCTACACCTATCTCTCACTTTAAGCAGAGGTTACATTCTGTAAAAACCTTGCACAAAGAGAAATCACGTTGCAAACCAATAAACATGCAGAAAAATGTGACTTTTTAAGCACTTTCTACCACACACTCCTGCATAGCAGTGAATTTTGGCCACATTAAAAGAGGGACTGGTAGAGGTAGGTCTTTGTAGAAAAGTGAAATCACATATAGTGATCCCACATGAACTGAGGACTGGATGTATATACAATGAAAAAATAACAAGAATTGGCAGCAACCCACGTTTTCAATATTTACATGCAAGAGCAATGACAACAGAGTGAAAGGATTTTAATTAGATGTAATACAGAAAGGATGAAAGTGGGTACATCCAATGAAGGTGAAGGGAGGGTAAGGCAAGGAGAGTGAAGAAAAGACAGGCAGGAAACTCTGCTGGCAATGGGATACTGGATACAGATAGTGAAAAAAGAAAAAAGTACCCAAAATCTTCCATGTGAAAGTTAAAGTCTCACCTTTGAACTAGAATATAAGGTAATGGGTAGGTCCATCTACTTTTATTATTATGTTTATGCTCAGTGAGGCTGTTAGTGAGATTTATTATAACATACAGAATGTTTGTTTTCCAATGGACCAACATATGATCTTGAACACTATGACCCTTAACCTTTAACATACATAATTAACATACATAATGTATGTAGGGACTCATATGTACATCATCATAGCTTCACAAAATCCAACAGAACTATTAATACGTATACCTATCTCTCAAGGCCATTCAAAATTTTTTTCCTAAGTATAGGTGGTTTTAGTAGTCAGGAAATATGATGCAAGTAATCTTAGTTCTAAAAAGTCTATATGCATTTTAATAAGGTAAGCAGATGTACATGACAGACTTCACAATGTGTGCAAACTGTTCTACACCTTATTCCTTTATCTTTTATATGCACAGACAGCTGCCAGCTCAGGGACATCTAGCCTCGTCTCATCCCCTGATGACCACTCAAGCATCAAGTCAGATACAGACCGCTCAGCAAAGGGTGAGACAGAAGAAAATAATTGACAGAAAAATGGTCAAGAATGATTAGTTTAGGTGTAGTGACGCATTCTAAATGTCACTCCAAACCCCTCCATGTGCTTAAGTCATAATTTATTTAGGGGTCTTAGGTTGCGTACATCACAATTGTGTAGTGTTTACAACTGCAGTTCATTTAGCCATGCCCAAATGGCACATAAAGCTTGGGCTTTGCATAAGATTCAGCATTTTGGTATTATGTGCAAAATCAGCAATACATGGAGCAGCATCACTGAGGTCACTTCAGCCTCTGGTGTCACTCTACTTTTACCTCTCTGAATAAGATCAACCTAAGATGCCAACTGGACTCTGGCACCTTCTCCAGCAGCAGCATTGATTGAACTCAGCTTCACCTTCCTCTTGCAAGAACACCTTAAAACTCTGGCATCATCTCCCATGTGTCATAGTACAACTGGGATCTGATATTACACCTTGTTCCTCCAGCAGGTCCATTGGATCCCAGCATCATTTTTTCTTCCTTCAGAATCACCATTGGTCCTTGGCAGTTCCTCCTTTTTCTTGCAGCAGTACCACAAGGACCCCAGCTACTCCTCCTTTCATGCTGCAACAATACTGGAATACATGGATAGGAAAGATAACTGGAAACCTAATGGTCCATGATGAGGGTGTCTGCTGGACAACAGTCATAATATCCTGAATTCCTTATCTTATTGGTGACAAAGATAGGAAAATCAGGTAAAAGGTACTTCCACACAAATCATTCGCTCTGGCAAAATAGCTGGCAGGAAAACAAGTGAGAAGTGGCTTATTTAATTTCAGTGCAATCTGCACAACACACCAATGGGACCCTTATATGGTATTATAGACCTCAAAGTAATGTCCAGAAAATCTTACATTGATTTCTGTTGGCCATATTAACAGATTTTTCCTTTATTTCATCATGAAGACTGATGGTGCTGTCCTTTGTCATAAAACAGGAAGTAGTATCAGAGCAATGCAACTATCACATTGCTTTCCATGTCAAGTCATTGTTTAATATATATTTGAAATATTATTCTTCAGGTTCCTGATATTCCTCAGTAAAGATTATACTATTCTAGAGATACTGAATTCATTAATATTTTCTTGTGGACAGAAGTTGCCTTGGTTCATTTTTGGGCTCGGCACGGGTGTTGTCCTTTCAATTTCGTGATTGATTCATCAGTTATATAACATAAAAGATAATTAAGTACCTCAGTTTTTTCAGAAAAGCACATCACTTTTTGTAAGGTATTTTTTTGTGTTCTCTCAAAGTATGTTTGTTTTATTAACAAGCATCATAAAAAGCATGATGTTAAAGAACTGTAAACATTTCTGTTGATTTTTTGTTGTTAATTTTATATTGAACATTACATTTAAGAAAGTTTGAAACTTATCATTAACATTAAAACTTCTATAATTAATCAAACAGTCCCCCTATGCAACCCACATTGAGTATTTTGAAGTTAAACATGCCTCTGCTATGAAGGTGCACCATGTAGCTAGGAAATTTTATAGGAAATATTGACTGTGAAAACTGCCTCGATTAAAAACTGCAGCAGGATGATCCAGGGAGGAGATTCAAGCCTGAAATGAAGGTTAGATCATATGTTTCAAATATGTTAAAACATATGTTTTTCCATCTTGATCAGGCTCATTTTCTAATATCTAAAATCAATGAAGCATTTGTCTCACTTTCTCTTAAATCTATTTATACTCATTAAAATGACATATGATTGTGACTGATTCCAACATTCTACAATTCATAAGCTGAAAAAAATTTTTGCCCGCTTTAGTATTTTATTTGTTCAGGTAATTGAATCTCTACCTGATGTTTAGAAATTGTCTGCACCTTTTTTAGAGATAATAACTTTCAAAACCTGAATCTTTCTTTGTGGTGCTTATTTCTGAGAGCCAGGATTAGTTTTGTTGCTCTGAATTCATTTTAGATTTTCTTTATATATGATCATCTTTGACCAAAACTGAGGTCTAACCAGTGCACTGTAAGAGTGCACACTGTATCCTTAATATTACAACTTATATTTCTAGCTATGAATAATAATATTCTCTTTGCATAATTTATGCAGCTAGGCACTGTTTTATGCATTTTAGGCTATTTTTGTTACCATTTGAATGTATTATACTCTAATAATGGCTTACAGAGCATGTTATTCTTCATGATTTATACTTTTCTTACCAAAATGCTTTACTTTGCACTCCTGTAGAGGATCCTAGCAAGAGATGTTGCCAGAGTCCCATGATGCTGCTGCAGAAGGAATGAGACATTACCGGGGTCTTCTGGTGCTGCAGGAGGAGGGATGAGGAGTTGCCACAGTTCTGTGATGCTGCTTCAGGAGAAATAAGGCATTTCTAGGGCCCTGTGGTACTGCTGCAGGAGAATGAAGGTATTGTTTGAATCCTGTGGTGCAGCTGCTACAATGGAGAGGCAATACCAAGGTCATGTGGTGCTACTTCATGAGGGATGATGCATTACCAGAATACCTATGGTACTGCTATAGGAAGGATGATGTGTTGCAAAGGTCCTCAGGTGCAGGTGCTAGTGTAGGAGGGAAAGTCAGGACTAGGATTCTTTGGTGCTCCTGCATGAGGGAAGGAAATGCCAGGGTACCATGGACCAACTGGAAGAGGATGAAATAATGTCAGAGCCGTTTGGTGCCATACCAAGTGTGAAACAAAACTGGGTCTAGTGGAGCTTTTGTATAAAAGGTAAACAGCCTATGCTACATAGTGATGCTGCTTAAGGAAATGGCATTGGCATCCCATCCGTGGCCACAGATAATCCTGATTTCAAAGAAGAAACTAAAGTACTGTTTGAAGCTAACTTCTGCAGTTGCTGTGCATCAAATTTTTGCACATAACATGAACTGCAAATCTAATCACATGCACCATCTACGCATGCTTATGTGAACTACAACTGTAAACCCGGCAAAACTGTGCTGCATACCTCTATGGCCCCCTGTGCAAACTATGGCCTGTGGGCAACGTAAATCTTGATATAAGACAGGTAAACAAATCCGACAAAACATTATTCAATAAGGTTGGAAGCAAAATCTAACTAGGAAAAGAAAAGGAATAAGAGGTATTGGATAAAGGAAAATACGTGCAGTATTAAAATTAAGAGGGAAAAGGATAGAAATAAGAATGAATGAACTTTGATTAGGACATGATACAGTTAACAATTTTGTTAGTATACTTGTGATGATATGCTGCCCTAGATATATATGGTAGAAAGCAAGCATGTTTTGGTAAGATTAGATAAGAATCATTAAAACATTGTTCTCCACTGTCTGTTACAACCAAACTTTCCTCCAGCAGAAGAAGAGAGTGTTGGTAGTGGTGTGGCAGGGGAAGGAATGGTGCCATCCACAGGAGGCCCTGCAGGAATGATGGGTATCTCGGGTAAACCAACACATTGGTACTCTTACCTCTGTAACCGATGGTTATCCCTGCTGGGGGTGAGTACTTTATCTCTTTAAATCTCTTGATTGTATTGTACCTGATAATTCAAACAATGAAATAAGCATAAAATAAGGTGAGGTTATTTGAAGGCATGAGGGAAAAGCATTTGGACAAGCCCCCTACAAAGGGGTGTGACACTATGAATATCAAGTAAAATGATGTGACATAAACTGCTGCTTGCTTAAGGAAAGAAAATTTCATGGAAGTTCAGTAATCCAGAAATAGAGATGAAGAAAAGGCAAGGGGTAAAAAAGAACACACTTTCTTGAATTTGGTAGATGTGAATACAAGCATATGAGGGCCTTTTATTAGAAAAAAATAAAAATTTAGGGGAAATAATAAAGTATTTCATACTGTGGTTAAACAGATATAGAAACAAACATGTGTGAAAACTGAAAGTGCAACAGACTTGGTTAGGATGCTGCTGGTGAGAGTGAATGAAAATCATGAGGTGAACTTTAAGACAAGTTCGTCATGTCTTATTATTTATAGGCTCACCAGAATCTTCATACAGACGTTGAGCTTTAGAGGATCTGAATGCTCCTGCAAATAATCTAATACTAAGTTTATGGATAACATAACCTATCAAAAATCATGCTTAAACAATTTGCTCCTCTTTATGTGAAACAAGAAATACCTTTCATTAAAGTATAGGGAATTGCTGTCTATAGTTGATCTTGTAAAATGTATAGCTATAGTTTTTTGTTCAGAGACAATAAAACCACACTTATTTGCTCCAACAATACTCATCAATATACATTTTACAACATGCAACAAACAGCCAAATCACCAAAAATGTATAAATTAACACCCTCTAGAGTGTTGTCTACAATAGCTATATGTGGTAGTAATGAAGCAGGTAACACTTTTGAATAACCACCACCAACCATCACCATTTTTCTGTCATTCATGTACTGTTCAATAAAGTATAATATACTAACTCAAAGGCCCATTTTGTGGAATTGCCCTATGATACCCTATCTCCAAGTTATATCACAGGTTTATCTAAATCAAAGAACTTTGCTGCTGTATGATGATTAGCATATCTTTTCTGCAAGTCTCTTGATATTCATATTCAGGGATCTATGATAGATTAATATTTTCTAAAACCATACTGGAATGGAATATAATTATTTCTTTCAAGATAACAAACCAGTTGAATATAAATTAATTTTTCCATTAATTTGCAAAGAGAATTAGTCTGTGCCATAGTTCTATTGCTTGAAGTAATGGCAGGGTCTTTACCTGGCTTAAGAATGGCAAGAATAATGGAAATCTTTCAACTACCTGAGAGTACACTAAGAATCCATTTTAGGTTGAACAAAGCTGATAACTATTTGAAGGTGGCTTTGGGTACATGTTTTCCCAGATCATAGTGTACTTCATCCTCTCCTAGAGCTACATAATTAGTGTATGCTACAGCTTATACCATTTCCTTTATATGAAATGGCTCATCAATAGTCCTCTCTTCCTTATGAAAGGAGAAAATAGTGGAAAGGTATCTCTTTTGTCAGATTTATTGGAACTACCCATGTCTGTTGACACTACACACTGATGAGAAACTTTAAGGAAGAATATCACCTACTGCAAAGGGGTTAATTAATTTAACAAGTCAATTAATATGGCAAGGCAAAGAACTAGGTGAGTACTTTCCAAACAATTTCTATGATCTTTCAACTTGTCAGTTTTGGCACTGGAGATGATATCCTCCACATACTTTATCCAAGATGCCCTCTTGGTTTCACTGATATTTTTTTTCAGATACTCTCACATTAATTAATCTGTTATGCAAAGAATAATTATACATTAATTATCCATTAACAGATCTCACAATTTTGTGATACTTATCATACGACTTGTTCTGCCCATGGAATTAATGGTTATGGGTATTTATTTTTCATTTTTGGAATACTAATCTCAACTGCATGTAGAAAAAAAATATTTGTTTTGTTTTAATCAATGCATTGCATCATAAGGTGTCAAACCATTACAATTACAGTACAGTTCATTATAATGAAATTTAAAAGGCCCTTGTGCCACTGAAGTCAACAAAGCAGAACATAAGCTCTCCTTCTGGAAGGAAATATAATGAGCAGAAAGAAATTCCAGATTTCAGATTCACCAGTACTCTGAATGTTGTCAATTATGATGTCCTGTAAGGAACTAAACTGATAGATTTCTACTTTTAAAAATAATGTCAGCTTCTCGTTTAGCCCTATTACCACGTGTAGGGTTGGAGTTATAAGATCTATAGTCACATCCAAGGTCAAGTTGTCATTCCTACCTTGATTTAAGGCAGACCAATGGTTTTTGGGGAGATTTTGTTCAATAAACCTTTAAGATCTTCCATATGGGACTATTTTTATAGAGTTCCCTCCTGAATATGATTTTTTTTTTCCTTTTTTTTTCATACGTATTTGCCATTTCCTGCATTAGTGAGGTAGTGCTAAGAACAGATTACTGAGCCCTAGAGGAAAATCCTCACTTGGCCCCCTTCTCTCTTCCTTCTTTTGGAAAAGTGAAAAGAGGAGAGGATTTCCAACCTCCCTGCTCCCTCCCCTCTTAGTCGCCTTTTATGACAAGCAAGGAATATGTGGGAAGTATTCTTTCTCCCCTATCCCCAGGGATAAAAAAATTGTTTTACAGAATTAAGAATTCCTTATTCTAAGTAGTTCCTCTAACTTTAGGTTTTGTCTGCTGATGACCTTACAATTTAAGATATTGCCTAGGCAGTTTAGGAGATGTTTGGGATGAATTTCCCATGTCATCATCCAAGGGCTCCTTCTCCCTACTTAGTCATGACCAATGGGTTTTGAAATAGATTTGCTATATTTCCTTGAATTTTCATTGTCACTCTAAAGTACAAACAGTGATTTAAGTCTCTCAGAGGCATCTGATGTGCATTCCTTGGGCATGTGCCCAAAAGATTCTCCCAGGAAGAGTTCCCAAAGAATGCTCCCTTGAAGAAGCAGCTGAAGGGTGACTGCCACCAAAAGAAACATCCGAGTGGTACCTCCTTCCAAAGCTAGCAACTGAATAATGTTTCCTTGAGAAGAAATCAGCAGAAGCATGTAATCTGTCACCACCATGAGGACAAGGAAATTTAGGAGTTTCAGATGGAAATGCACTTTGTCCTATTTCTTCATTTGGAGGGTTAGCCTGGGATTGCTGATCTGGCAGTATTCCTGTACAACCAAAGCTCTTTAATGCATCAACAAAGGATCATTTGGGGGAGCTTCCATTTACATCTCTCCCTGCTTCTGCAAATTCTACTTTTTAGTTGTATACAGATGAAATTTGTTTTTGTCTTTAACTTGATGCAGTTTTTGTCACTGGATTTTTTTTTCCTATGTTGAAGGATCCAGTCATAGACAAAAGTCCACCCCAAAGCTGGTCCTTAATTGAAATATAGAGAGAATTATGAAACGGAAAAAAGAAAAGAAAAAACCTGTCTTTTGAGATGTGCCACACATTTACAACAAATATTAAATTACTTTTGTATATGCATGGGATGTCTTTAAGGATTCCCTCAAAACCACATGTTCAGTATAATTTCTCTTGCTTTAGAGTAACAAAAGGCCATGACAAAAATTGGGCAAAAAGTGTTAGAATGGATGAAGGATGTTAAGGACTGGTTAAGTATTAGGGTCGTGGTTGAATGGAGTTAACTAACCATTGAGATAGTGAATGGTGGCTACTTGATGGCATAGAAAGTTCAGGAGACAGGGCATCACAAGTGTAGAACTCTATCCCTGTACTGTACCAATTGGTAAGTATTTCTTTTGGGTAATCCTGGTAGCAGACAAATCAAAGAGAATGCCATGAGTCATATACCTTTGGCTGTCACTCCTGTATCTGAAAGCAATCTTCAGCAATACTTCTCTTACAAAAATTATCTCATTTCCCTCAGCAATACTTCTCTTACAAAAATTATCCCATTCCTCTCAGCAATACTTCCCTTACAAAAATTATCCCATTCCCCTCGGGTAGTGCAATAACCACCACTGCCTTACAATTAGTTTTGGTGATGAGAGAGATTTCTTTTCCAATTTTTTCAGAGTTAAAAATCTGATAAATGAAGAAATATCCTCTGTTTTTACATAAGTGACAAATACTTATAACCAATGCAAAATCCATGATATCTCCTCAACATAAAAAGGTATTCAAGCACTGGGGGATCAGCACTATTGAGGTGTCAGTGTGGACATTCAAATGGGGCAGCTGGAGAAAATGTGGCTAATGCTAATAAGGAGGTACAATATTTACAAAAGTGTAATCAGATAAAGCAAACAGGGCAATATTGTGTGGCTATAGCAAGAAGGAATGGAGATGTAAGGCAGATCCAGAGTCATGGGAGTATGGGCATGGTCTGGAATATGAGTAAAGTGGTTGATGATATGCTTCATATCATTAGGAACCGAAAAAGTGAGGACTTCTAGCTGCCCCCATACAATCTGTGCAGAAGGATTTTAACTGCTCTCTATGATAGATTTTGAAATCTCCTACATAACGAACCTCAGCTTGTGGATGAAAGGATGTCTCAGTCTTATGGAAGGGATGAACACAGCCAAGAAGAAAAAAGGAAAATTTGTAAGAGTTGAGTAAGCATCAAGAACAGTGGTAAACGTTTGTAGTTGAGAAACAGATATCAAATTTTGGAGATTCAAGGAACATGAGGCATGCAACAGATTTTTGTTGTTGTTGGAATATACACAGTCTCCTCCTATGAGGCAGAATACTGAATGAAGATTATAGATGGTAACATGAAAGGGATCACTCAAAATATCATTATACAGTTGAGTCTCTGAAAGAAGTTAGATACTGTATTACAAGAGGTACCAGCGAGATGGCGTTCACCAGAAGAAGGTTAGCAAAAAGATTAAGAATAATGAAATGAAAGGAGAAATTCAGATGTACTACAGAGGCAAAGGTCTTGTAAGGAGCACTGTTACTGCTTTAGCCCTCCCCCTCATTAGTAGCAGAGACAGGTGGGATTCCTGAGTTTCTTCACACACCCTATACCAGATACCAAAGGCCATAAGCTTGTTGAACTCTTTCAGGTTGTATTTAAAAGTTTACATTGAGATATAGGAGAGAGTAAAACTGAGTTGTGTAAATGTATGGTGCTTGTTGGGAGATGACAGACTTTTGGAGTGATAAGTTCCTGATCAAGACTACATCCCTTTTCATCCATTGATAATAATACAACTTAGTCAAAGGTGAATTTTCTCTCATGCTATAACCACATACAGGTGGAGTCCAGCACTTATAACATACATATCAAAACACAGGTTGTACCTAACTACAAGTACAAAGAATGAGATTTTTTTCATTATCATGGTGTGCATTGTTCACTGAATGACTTGCTGCACATACTCTCTGCATGCACACACACTACATAAATAAAACTGTTTTTTGCCAGTCATCAAGTTTTTTCACTATTTCTGTGCTTATCCCCAGCGGATTCCTTAGTTCACTTAATGAGCTTTTCCATTTTTCTTTCTAATTTGTTGTGATACCTCTTATTATATTCCAAGGCATTACTGCAAGATCAATTACTCTGTTGCACTTTTAGTTTAAGCATGTTTTTGATACCCTCAATGTTATGCTACATGAGATTATCGTGTATCGCTTCCTCCTATGCTTTGGAGTTTGAAAACTTTTGACTTACCATGTTGATCCATATGTTCCACTCCCTCAGCTTTACTTCGGAAGCATTTCTGAATTCTTTCTAATTTGTTAATTTCCCCTTATTCAGATGGTGAACATATAATACAGCATTTCAAGTTTACTTTTTATTAATGAACATTACAGAATATTTTCATATTTGCCGTACTATCTTCTGTGATGAAAAATTTCATTATCACTCCACTCATTCTTTAATCAATTAATGTGATTTCACTGAAAGAGTACCTACCTGAGAGAGAGAGAGAGAGAGAGAGAGAGAGAGGTTAGTGACTGCACATAATGAAAGTTTTGTATGCAAGGCTGGAAGGGTACCAGACATACCATACATCATGTGCATGGCTGGAAGGGTACCAGACATACCATACAAGGCTCTGTCATAATTCAACATACAGCAATTAATGATGCCCTGTGGTATTGTGGAAGATTTTACATTGTTTAACTGTGCTAAAGTTGGGAATGGGTATAGATAAAGCCATGAAATCATATGCCCTTGAATTAACCCATTTAAATGAGGAGTAAAAGATTATGAGTATAAGTGAAGTATGTCACTGAGCATTAAATTTATCTCATGAATTCTGATTGTCACAAGTTATATTAAATCTTGTTATTGACTGTTTGGTCATAATTCATTTTTCTACACAAAGATTGTTAATAATTCAGTGTAGACTGCTGAAAATATGATAAAGAAAAAGATAAAATATACTTGAACTGTATAGCGAACCTAATTTTACAAACCACCGTTACTTGACTATATAGAACTTAATCTTACATTCCGCCAATGATCTTTGCTGTTCATTATATACAGTGTACAATCCTTGTTACAGTTTTTTTAAGTTATATCAATAAAATAGCTCTCCCCAATAATTGCAGGTTGGTGTGAAGCTTGCAATGATGCTGTGTGTTCACTGGGCATATGGCCTTGTCACACTACTGACAATGCTTCTTCTGTATGTTTATATTGGACAAGCAGCACCCGGTGGCCCTCCTGGAATAGCCACAGAGTTTGTCTTTCTGCGATGGCTCAAAAACAAGTTCCTTACTTGCATTGGGTATGTTAGTCTGGAGTTACCCCTGTCATTGAATTTATTTGCTGAATTCCTATATACTGATTATTAGAAGCCTAGAACTTATATTAGGCTTTTAACCCTTTCAGTGCAATATGCAGGCATACCCGCACTGACATTTGTAATAATTAAGCGTGACAAGCAGGTATATACCATGGCTGCCAGTAAAATTTTTCCTTGGAGGCATCATGCAGGCATTTTCTCTCATCCTGTAAATCCCTACCATATGCCTGTACATGCTGCTATCTGTGCAGCTACCACACATATACTTGGTTTATTGGTGGCAAGTTGTGACAACTGATGTAAGTAGGTACAGTACATGAAATAATGTTATTTTTGCAGATGATATTATTGTTTTTGTAAGTTAAACACTGCATACGTAGTCAGTATTATATTATCTATGGTGTAATGTACCATTATAAGCTTGATATTTCATAAGAGCTGTTATAGTGCATACATGTATCGGTGCATATCATCACTATCTTGATTTTTTTATGAGCAGACCACCTGAACAATACTTTGCAAGAATTTTTTCTGTTTGTAGGCAGTTTATGGATGTTATGTTATATATGTTTATACCCACCTATTGACAGATGTGAGACTTTGATGACTGTTGGTCTGTTTGTGTACATTCAGTCAGCTGTTTGGTGCCATAATAAAGTCAAAGTCAGGCACAAGGAAAATATGTCAAAAAGATATAGTGAAAATGCAATAGAAAAATTATAATATGAATTTCATTTTTTGTTGAATAACTGACACTTTTTGTGAACTGGCACATAATCAGTTATGCAACCGAAGGGTTAAACCAAACGAATGTTGTAAGCCCTGCTAAAGTTTTATTTTCTATTCAGACCTATCATAGGCAATTAAATCTTATGGGATGTGGAAAGTGAGACTGTACCATCATTTCCTTGTGAATGCACTTTCATTTTCTAACATGAGAATGAAACAGAAAAGAAAATGCCAAGAGAAGTTGATATTAAGGGGTAAATATGAAAGGATGGACTTTCAAAGAAAGGGGAAATTCCTTCCAAACAAGTAAAAACATCATTTTCATCCTAATTAGTATAGTTTGGTGCAAGTGACCCATATGTTAAGTTGAAAATTTAGTTAAGCCCTATAACCATTTTATTGTCATAAAATTTCAGCATATATAAATAATTGGCATCAAAGATATAAATAGACAGATGAATAAGTAAACAAATGCTTCTTAACTTTTTCATCATGGTTATTATCTTTTGCAGTATATTACTGATTATTAGTAAAAACAGTCTTTAGTAATTTTTATTTATCATGATCTAGAACTTTATGGATAAGCTTACTCTGTACACACATTTATACATACTTTTACTTCCAACCCAGAAGTCCCTTCCATCTTTAAACTCCTGCAGCACTCAGGAAGTTGGCCACGTCCACCGGGTGGGACCATAGGTCATAAATTGTAGTGATGTGTGTGCATTTATGTGGGGAGAGTGCTGGGCATCCGAGCAGTAAGTGTTCGGTGTCTTCATTATGGGTTGTTGCATCTTAGGCAAGGAGGGTTCTAGGATGTGTTGATTTGGTGTTTAAAGTAACACTGGGATGGTTGGTTTCTACAGTGAAGACAGGACAGTGTGACTTGTTTCTGCCTAGAGAATGTGACTTCTTATAGGTGTATGTCAGGTAGGGTGGAGTCCCAGACTGAGTTGAGAGGGCAGTTGTTTAGTGCTTTTGAGTTATTTCAGTGTGTATGTGTTTAGTCAGTGTTATATCTGTTGGGGTTGGGAGGATCTGTGAGTAAAGGATAATGTAGTGTGAGGGAGGTTTAAGTATTTTATTTCTACTTGGGGTTGGTGGTTAGTTGTGGAATGGTTTGGATGGGAGGGATATTAGTGCTTTTGCAAAGAATTGAATACCTAGCATGTTGAGGTGGGTTGTATTGGGAAGATTTCTATTTCATTGTGTAGGTATTGAGTGGTTATGGTTACAAGGCAGCCAATGATTGTTCTGAATGCTCTAGTTTGTACAGTTTGCAGCTTTATTAGTAAAATCAGGTATTTGCTTCTGAAAGGATGGAAGACCAGGCAGGTGAGGTGTGGTTTGAAGTGGAACAGATGAATTGTTTGTGGAAAATGTTAAGGGGCTAAGCAATTCTTTTTCTTTTCTAAATCTGATGCCAGTTAATGTGCAAAGGGCATTTAGTTTGTGAGAGGCTTTTATGTTGATGTTTCTGGTGTGGAAAGTGAATGTCCTTTGCGTGTCATACGTGATGCTTAACATGGATGGTGTCTTGTTCAGTTGGTGTGATTGATTAAAGGTGACTGTAGGGTATATGATGGATTCATGTCTATCTGGAATTAAATGAGTGACTGAAGACTTCTGCGGAGATGCAGATGATTTGTGTGAGCCATTGTTGTAACAGTGTAGTATAGTGCTGCATGATTGTTGTTGCTCCTGAGGTGTCTGGGTGTTGTGATATGACTGTAAGATCATCTTCATATGAAAAAACTTTTATGTTGTGGTTTGCTAGAGGTAATGGGAGGATGTATAGGAAGAGATTGAGAAGGGATGGACAGAGAACTACTCCTTGGGGAACTCCATTATAGAGTTTAAGTGTTTTAGAAGTAAATAAATCCATTGTCAGCAGGAGAGTAAGTACATATATATATATATATATATATATATATATATATATATATATATATATATATATATGCATATGTGTGCATGTATGTATATATGTGTGCATGCGGG
>JAYMFT010383451.1:0-20338 GCA_038088735.1 Panulirus argus
TTATTATTATCATTATTATTATCATTATTATTATTATTACTATTATTATTATTATCATTATTATTGTTATTATTATTATTATTGTTATTGTTATCAGTATGATTATCATTATCATCAATACGCCAGTAACGATAATGATAATAATGATAGTAATGATAATAATTCTGTCGTATAACCATTCCGGTTATAAGATTTCATAATGAAAAAATATTTGTCCTTATATTTCTACGATGACCTTTGGTAACTACACACATTCGGGGGCAACTTCTTGACCTTGGAAGGTCATTGGCGTAAACCAAAATTCTTTTTTGTTGATAACAACAATGGATATGAGGTATGCTATCCTGTGGTCCAGTGGTTGGAAAACTAACACCGGAATTTAGGGTTCCGGGATCGAACCCCGGCTGGGGTTTTGTCTTTTTGATTTAAGATATGTGGTCCCCACGAGTATAGATAGACCTCTCGCCCAGGTAAATAGGTAATTACTATGGATGTTTAAGACATAATGATCTTCAGATACCGGATGGGTATGGCATAGCCTAGTAAGGAATGCAGGATCAACTGCCCTCTGTACTTCCTTCAGAATGCACAGCAATAAAAGCGTTTTGAACAATTTCTATCAATTCTTTTTCACACATGTTGACAGTTTGGGATACCGTAAGAGCGCAGTAAATAACAAAAGAATCGTTTATCTATCTTGGCTTCTTTCTGTTTATGTTTCGAAGATAGGTAAGATAGGCATTTGATTTTAGATTAGGCTTCAGTATGTTAAGGTAGTTTTCGACTAGGTTATTTAGAAACTAGGTTACGTTTGGCTAGGTTTCGAAAGGTCAGGTTAGATTGAGCTAGGGTTATGTTTGGTTAGGATTCGATAGGCTTTTGTTTGGATCCGGAGGAGCATTCTGATCTAGTTAATCATCCTCTTTTCTGACTGGAGCCGTCGAAAATCGTGGGCACAATACCCAGTGGCAATATTGTTTGGACTCTCGACGCCAGAAATGTCCGGATCGAACCCGTAGTTCTTAAGAAAGATAAGAGATTGGAAAGTTTCTTTTATTTGACTGAGAATCGATACAACGAAGTCTCTTGTCGAAAGTCTGTCTAAATGTATAAGACCAGGAATGGAAACTGTCCGAGAAGATGATAACGCTGCTTCGTCAGTCATCTCTTGGGGGTCGACTGCAATCTGGTATCGAGCGAGAGAGAGAGAGAGAGAATGTCTTGCACCATCTGGGAGGCGTGCGATTGTATAGTACATTTCATACCTTGAGGGAGAAACGCTGCAGCCAACACAGTCGCTTATGGACGACACGAAATATCTTTCGATGTTTCGTTCTCTGTGTCCTGGGTAATTAGGGCAGGTGCTCTGTCTGTGCCCCAGGTGGAAGTACAGGTGTTTGCGTCCTAGATTATAGGGTTGATGTCTTTGCTCCTGGTATGTAGGGCAGGTGTCAGTGCCCTGAGTATACAGAGCATATGTTTGTCCCCTGAGTATAAAATCCAGGTGTCTCTATCCTGAGGATACAGGCCGGATATTTGTGCCCTGGGTATGCAGACTAGGTGTTTGTGCCCTGAGTGTACAGACAAGGTGTTTGTGCCCTGGGTACACAGGACACTCGTTTGTGCCCTGAGTATACAGGCCAAATATTTGTGCCCTGAGTATACAGACCAGGTGTTTGTGCCCTGGGTATACAGACCAGGTGTCTTTTCCCTAAGTATTTAGACCAGGTGCCTGTCACCTGAGTATACAGGCCAGGCGTTTGTGCCCTCTCTAAGTAAGTTTTTTCTTTATGTTGAAGGCTCCAGTCATGGACAAAAGTCCACATCAAGGCCGGGCCCTAATTGAAATATAGAGAGAACTGAGAAAGGGGAAAAAAAGACAGTGAAAGTATTTAAGAATTTTTGAGAAAGTGAAAAACCTGTCCCTTGAAATGAGCCACGTCATATTTATTGGGAAAGACATGAGAATGTAGAGTTCCAAAGCTTCGACGCGTAGGGAAAGAAGCAGTCATAACGGCAAACTCTTTTTTTTTTTTTTTTTTTTGCCAATGGCCACAGCAGCAGTTTCCTGAGTATTGCTTGGTCTAGTTAGTGGTGAGGGAACACAAACAGTCAGCTCTTGGGAGCAAAAAACCAAAGTAATACCTACAGAATAGGGAGAATGAACCAACATTATGGTGTAGGGCATGCAGATCAAGTTTTGAACATACCCTGGGAGAGTTTACAAGTCTTTCTGCTTTCACCTCAACTCTGTTGAGTAAGGATGTAGAGTTAGAACTGCCATAGATGTTAGAGCTGTACTCCTTAAAAGGAGAGATCAATCCTTTGTATAAATGGAGCAAATGATCAGAAGAAAAGAAATTTCGACACCTAAACTGGACTCCCATTTTCTTAGAGACAGACTTAGCTATTTTTGTAATATGGGGTTTCCAAGAAAGAGTGGATGCTACTGTAATGCTAAGCTTTTCCATTGAGTCAACAGGTGGAATTACAGAATCGTCAGAGGAGAGACGAAAGTTGTGAGGAATTTTTGATAGAGGGATGGGTAGAAACTGGGTCTTGGAGGCATTAAACTTAACCAGATTTCGTCTACCCTATTGAGATATCTTATCCAAGTCTGAGTTTATTGAGCAAGATGTCTCAAGATGAGGTGCAGATTAAATAAGAAAACGAGGAGCTGAATTGAGGATGTGGAGGAATGCAGTGTTGAATTATCAGCACATGAGTGCATTTGCTTATATGTAGGAGATAGAAAATTGGTAATAGAAAGGAGAAAAAGTGTATGAGATAAGACAGAACCTTGAGGAGCATTGCTCTTGATGGGAAAAAGGGGGAGAGGTTGATCCATCAACAACCACGGAGATTGATCAGCCAGAGAGATAGCTTAGTCTGAGGGAGCAAAGTGAGGAAAGGAAGCCAAAAGAGAGGGTATCAGAGATGTGTCGCTAATGCCCTACCCTGTCAAAAGCTTTGGATATATCAAGGGCAACTACATGGGATATCCCAAAATCTTTCAGGGATTGATGACTGGACATTAGTAAGATAAGAAAGAATATCACCAGTGGATCATGCTTTTTGGAAGCCATGTGATCAGAAAGAAGACAGTTAGATTCAAGATTAGAAATTGTAGATATCAAAGCAACAGGACAGGAGTTAGAGGGGTTAGAATGGTCACCTTTTCTAGTGATAGGATGTATCAATGCGTGCTTCAAAGAAGAAGTAAAAGTTCTGTTTTTTAAACAGAAATGGAACAGATGAGCAAGCAAAGGTGCAACTTCAGAGTCACACTCATTCTGTACACTGAGATGGATGCTATCAGGACCATAAGCCTTGAGTTTGTTAAGAGAGAGAAGTGCCTTTCAGACAGTTTGAAAAGATACTGTGGGGAGAGGTATAGGATTGATAAGAGGAGCATCAGGTGATGAAGGAATGTTGGAGTTATCCAAGGTAGATTTAGAGGAGAAATGAAAGCCAATTAGAATAGCACTGTCTACAGGGTAGACAGCTATAGTACCATCAGAATGAAAAAGGGAAGGAAAGGTAGAGCAACAGAAGACTTATCAGTGGATGAAGAAGAGAGGATGTTGCACTTCCTTAGAATAAAGAAATACTTTGCCTCACAGGTAATGAACTTGTGATGATTATGGTCATTGATAAATGCTGAATGGGAGTTGAAGGAACGAGAATTTTTCCAAGCCTGATCTGCCTGATCCTTTGCATGAAGGGCCTCAGAACATAATGGCTGAACTATGGATCGGAAGAGGTCATCTTGGAGGATGCTTCCACTCCTGCAACAATGACTTCTGCAATGTATTTAGTGGAGACAGAAGTATCACCACATAAGAAACAGTAATGTACTCAAGGAAAGTCAGCTTTGTTGAGGTGGCAATATTTATGTTTGTAAGGGAATGCTGGAGGGGGAGTTGCCAGTATAATAGAGACAATTATGAGAGTGTGGTCAGATAAGCCAGCTGGGGGTGAGATTGCATAGCTACAGCACAAAGGATTAGAGGTGGAAAAGAGATCCAGAATATTAGGAGAGTTGTCACAGCGGTCAAGAATTAAGGTGAGAAGGGAGATAATTTGCTTTAGAACATTGAGGGTAGTTGGGTTGTGAGTTTGAATGGAGACAACTTAAAGGAAGTTTTAGATACCTGGGAGTGGACATGGCTGGGGATGGAACCATGGACGCTGAGGTCAGTCATAGGGTGGATGGGGAGATGAAGGCCCTTGGAGCATTGAAGAATGTGTGGAAAGAAAGATCATAATCTGGGTGGGCAAAAATGGGTATGTTTGAATATATAGTGGTTCTGATGATTTTATGTGGGTGAATGTTTTGGAAATCATATGTTTGAGGACTTTACGTGATGTAAGGGGGGTAATCAAATAAGTAATGATAGGATGTAAGAGAGAGATGTGGTAATAAGAAGAGTATGATCGGGAGAGCTGAAGAGGGTGTGCTGAAATGGTTTGGATGCATGGAGGGAATGAGTGAGGAGAGGTTGACAAGGAAAATATATATGCTAGAAGTAGAGGGGACATGGAGAAGTAGGAAACTGAATTGGTGATGGAAGAATGGCATGAAAGAGATTCTGAGTGTATAGGGCTTGAGCATGCAGGAGAACAAAAAGTGCTTATGGGATGGAGTGAATTGGAGTTACATGGTATACCGGGGCAACATGCTGTCAATGGACTGAGCCAGGGCATATGAAGCAGCTGAAGGAAACCATGGAAAGGTCTGTGGGGTTTAGTTGTGGATAGGGGGGCTGTGGTTTCGGTGCACTACACTTGGCAACAAGAGAATGTATTTGAAATAATGAGGCCTTTTTTCTTCTTCTCCTTGGCAATGCTTCCCTGATGTAAGAAATGGTGAACAATCATGAAAGAAAGATAATGAAAATAATGGCATTGGGAGCTGAGGTGAGCCATAGGGTGGGTGAGGGGGCAAAGGTCTTTGGTGCATTTATTTATGAGTGGAGAGAGAGGTCCTTGTTTTTAAGGGCAAAGATGGGATGTAAGATGGTATAGTACTTTCATTGGTGTTAAGTGAATGCGAGTCAGATGCCTTAAACAATAATTTGAAGGTCAGGGTAAATGTGCTGGAAATGAAATGTTTGAGGACATAATGTAGTGTAAGGGGCATTGAATAAATAAGAAATGATAAGGTAAGAGAGAGGGAAATGTGGTAGAATGAGGAGTATGTCTGAGAGAGATGGAGAGGATATGCTGAAATAGTGTGAACATTTGGAGGGGATGAGTGATGAAAGGATGACTAAGAGGGTATACATGTTAGAAATGGAGAAAAAAGAGAAAGGATGGAACCAAGGGGGGGCTGGAAAGATGGAGCGACAGATGCTTTGAAGACTCAGGGCCTGAATGTACAGGAGTGTGCTTGCAAGGGATAGATTGAATTGGAATTGTAGTGCAGCCTTGGAGCTGCAGGAGCCCCCAGAAAAAGGGTTCTGAGGTAACTCCAGGACAGTTTCACAAAGGGTTCCAGTGGTAATTATAAATGATCAAATAAATACTTTTCTGATATATGCCAGCAAACAGTTTTCTCCTTTCCTATTCTTCTAAAATGGGACCCTGGGGATAGGTTATGGGCAGAATCTTCCTCCATTTTTCTCTCACCCAGATTCCTGCAGCTTTTTTCAAAATTTTCGTATTTGCTTGCAGATAGTTTGTCTCCTTTACTAATACCCTAAAGTGTAATGTATGAAACATGAATCAATATATGTTTTTGACTCTGTTGTGTCCATTTGTCATTTTGTGTATGTATTAACTTTAAGATATCCTTTCATAGGTTCCTCATTTAACTGTTTCAGTCCCAAGTTCATTTTTTTTTCTTGTGTTCGGCTCCATTCTAAAATGTTTTTTAAAGATTGAGCTTAGAATAGATAATTGACCATTAAACTGATTATAGATAATGTTTAACATCAAGAGAAAAATAAACTTTTTAGCTGTAGTCCCTTAAGTTTCCTTAGTATTTCCCTATGCCATTGCACATTCCCCTGCTCCTTCTGTATTACTGCCATATCATTGATAGTACTGTCTAATTACTCCTCACTAAGGTACAAATTGTAATCTATTTATTCACATTGATAGATTTTCTGTCTCATACCCTTTGAAACAATTTTCAGAACTTATGCTGGAGTAATATGTGGTGCCTAAGATGGACAATGACATCACAGTGATAAGGAGGTTTAGGGTCATCTGGTGTTTATCTACTTCATCCTCCTCTACTTTTCCATCTTTTGCTGATGTGAATGTACCAAACTATACAGTATTTAAACATCTTTCTCATGATTATTTTCATTAATTTAGATGGTTTTCTGTATGATAATCTTTGAAACAGTTTTCAAAACTTGCCATATGATGTGAACCAGCTCTTCACACATTAACACCGCACTAGTATGGAAAGAAAGTGTTTTCACCTAGATTTTAATTTTCTTCATTCTTCCTCTTTTCCATATATTACTTATTTTTAATGTACTAAACTATACAATATTTATACAATTTTCTGGTGATCATTAACATCATTGGTTTTACTGTTTGCGAAAGTTTCTGAAGGAGTTTTCAAAATGCAAAGCCTTATAACACTCAGTACAATGGTAACAAGTTTCACTCCATTTTCTTCCTTTTATTACATAGTTGGGCCAGAAAACATTGCATATGGGTCTTTCTTTCTGTTCGTGGTGAGAGGTTGCAGAAGTGTTAGCCTGCGATTACATTGGTCAACAAAGATTTTGTTCCATGGAAAGAATATCTGTTTCTTATGTATTTTTGCATGCTGAATCCAATATGTTTTCAGAATTTCTTTATCACCCATAGTTTTTTTGTTTCAGCATACTTACATATCATTACATACAGTGTGTATGTACCAGTGCCTTATGGAGCATTTGAAACAAAAAAAGTTTAACAAACATAACTATTTTCATTGTTTGTGAAGTGCAATAGCTCCTTTTTGAAAACACAAGCCTAGATAGATGAGTCATCAGGGGCCTGCAGAAACATGACTGGAAATGTTTGGACATTCAAACAGTGCCTACTCCTGAGTAGCAGTTCTCTGTCAGTTCCAGGCTAGAACTCACTGTGTAAACAGTATCTTATCCTTTCTCTTGACAGATTGTGCTTTTGTGTATTCAAGTATTGTGCTAATACCCTATCCACTATTATAATGCTAAGAAAGTGTATAAATAGTTCAAATTCTCTCTGCTACATCTGCAGTGAATTGACATTCATGTTACAAAAATATTCTTTCATACCCCTCTTTAAAAAATGCTGTGAGCATTACTTTGGTTGCAAAATGGGTTACCAGGATAAAAGTTGTCACAGGTGTTAGGGTTCTCACAGCATGGGCAAAAGGTTCATGCCGTATGCCTTTTACCATTCCTATGGTTTGGAGGGAACCCAAAAGTCACGCTTCGGATTGCTTCTTCTTCCTGACGGGTATAAATGGTGTGACTTTAAAATCCAAGCACACTGTTAATATCCCAATGTACCATCTGGTATGATGCCAGTACCTCACAGTCAGGAATTACTTGTGCCAGAGCCTCCAAGAAACATGACACTGAGTGATGATGAATCTGGTGATGAGAAAGTAGACCAAGTAGAGGACAATATGGATCCAACATTTGAAGCAAGCTGTTCTTCAGGTGAACCACATTTGCTGAGTCAAGATCTTAATGATCTCGTCCACGATTTATATTTGTTAAAGAAGAAAGCCAAACATTTAGGTTCCAGGTTAAAGGGCTGGAATCTTCTCCAGAATGAAACTGAGGTTTGTTTTTATCATGATTGCCATTTTGTTTTCAAAGAATTTTCCTCTCTTGAAGATGACTCTAGTGTTTTGCAATGATGTTCATTCTGTTATGGAGGCACTTGGCCATGATTACAACACAGATGAGTAGCACTTGTATATTGAAGGTGGTTCTACTCCACAACGGAAATAAGTTCCTCTGGATCATGCAGCTGACATGAAGGAAGCATACAATAACATGAAGTTGCTTTTGGAAAAAATAAGTATGGAAACTTTAAAGTGGAATGTATGTGGGGACCTAAAGGTTCTGGCATCTTTACTCGAAATGCAACTTGGTTACACAAAAATCTGTTGTCTCCTCTGTGAGGGGAACAGCCATAACAAGACAAATCATTATGTAAAGAAAGTGTGGCCAAAATGAACATCACTGACTCCATGGAAGAAGAATGTCATCAATCCTCCTATTATTGATTCTGTGAAAATTTATCTGCCTCCTTTGCACATTAAGCTCAGGTTGATGAAGAACTTCATTAAAGGTATGGATAAAACTGCCCATGGATTGACATATTTGAGGAATAAATTCCCAAGAATCAGTGATGCAAAAATCAAGGAGGGTACTTTTGTAGGACCACAGATCACTGAACTGCTTCGTGACGAAAAGTTCAATGAAGAGCTAAATGAAGTTGGAAAAATTGCATGGCTGTTATTTAAGAGAGTTTGCAAAGATTTTTTAGGGAATCATGGATCAGAAAACTACTGTGATGTTGTAAAAGATCTATTGACCTCATATATAGCTCTGGGGTACAATATGAGTCTAAAAATTCACTTTTTGGACTCACACTTAGACTTTTTCCCTGAAAATCTTGGGGCAGCCAGTGATAAGCACGGCAGAAGATTTCACCAGGACATTTTGGACATGGAAAAGCAGTACCAAGGAAAGTGGAGCCCCTCTACATTGGTGGTTTACTGCTGGACACTAAGGAGGGATGTTCCTAAGGCCAAATATGGCCAAAAATCATACACTTCTACATTTTAGATGTAACTTTTTTAAGTGTAATACTAGCCGTATTTATGAATAAGTAATATACACTTACTGGAAGTGTAATTGCTCTGTCACTTAAAAAACATCCCTGATAGAAAAATTCTAAAAGCAGATTCAAATTCAGCATAAAAAGTACTATAAGGTCCACCTATTTTAGTTTGTGGGATAAAGAAATGTAAAAATTTTGTTGACCAGTGTTATCAGAAATGTGTGCACTCACCTGAGTGATGAAAGATGATTGTATAGCACCTGATTTTACCATTATCTGCTTTATTACTTGCATGCTGAAGTGTTTTAATGGTGGTATGTTCCATATAGAAGAGATATGCAAACCGAGAAAAAACTTATTATGCCACTTGATTGATTTTCTTACACATTCCACTGTTTTCATTTTCACATCACTCTTTTTCTGCCAGGTACATGTTATATCCATAGTCCATCACTTTCCCAGGTTTCAGTTTTATTTAACCAGTTTTCCAGTCTTCCTTCCCTCTGTCTACCAAAATTCCTTTAGGTATGGTAGATAAAAGGCAGATTTTTCTCTTTTAATGACATTTCACACAGTATGTGTTTTTCATGTTTGTTGTAAACTTGCCTGCCTTCATTTTTATTGGAAGTGATGGCATATTTTTTTATTCTTTCTTACTGTTCCACATGCCCCTGTGTTATTCAAAGTCATATATTTACATAAATCAGGTCATGTTTACCATTTGTCTGTATGCAAAATATGACCCTTACCAGTATAATTTTACTCTCTTGTCATATCAAGCACTATTACTGTGTTGTCATTTCATAATTCAAACAGTTTTATCCCAAGCTTATGTGTTTAGGACAGGATATATTGCTTGAATGATAAGCATCCTATGAAAAAATAGATTTATCTGTTACAAACTTTTGAAAGGAAGAAAATATTTCTCTTTGTTTTTTGGTGGAAAATATGCATCTTTTACTTTTCATTATGATTTGAGTTGTTAGAAAAATGCAGAAAGTGAAGAAACAACTAAAATCAGTCCTGATAATATATTTTCCAAAGATGTTGTTAATGAGAAGATCCTTTGACCAAGAGTGTCTTATGCTATGTCTCCTTATTTGTGGTATCAGCATAAATAACACGAGAAAATATGCAGTTTATTGATTGGTGTAATGTCACTTCTTCATGGAAGACCTTGAATATAATTTCATTTCATTTACACTGTGTGTGAAATATTTCTGTCTCATTGACAACACAGTATGTTCCATGATGGCTGCATCAGAAAATAGCTTGAAAAAGTCCATTATGCCAGACCTACTGGTTATGCCACTTTATTGTTTTATTTTAGCATTTAATGTATTAAAATTAGGTACATAAGGGGTAAACACATTGTCAATCCATTCATGAAGGAGGTTTAATGATGGAGCCAATGTGATACTGAAGTTGCATCACCATCTCTCTCATTTTCTGGTTTTGAGCCTGTTTCTGCCATGTTCCTGTCATTATAGGGTCTAAATAAAAAAATTCATCATGATCACCATCATCAGATTCATTATTATCTCTGCATTCCATCAAAACTTCATCTGTTTCTGCTTGTGATGCTATGCATTTATGTGTGTGTATGTGGCTGCCAGACACATGGGTGTTACTCATACATCTGCCAATATCCACACTCCAATAAAGGTCATTCTGCCTTGGTTTTTATAGGGTTACAGACAGCCTACTCCAGAATATTTGAAATTGGTTGGGAAACAGTATGTTTTCTCAACACGTAAAGCATTCTGGTCCCAAGTTTACGTGTCGACATATCTATGTAGAACTGGAAATGTTAAAACACAGTCAGTAATATGGTTGATAATTTGTAATTTTAAATAGCACTTTTGTGCATCTTAGAATGATAAATAAAGATTTGTTTCTTGAGAATGTATTCTTGTGGTTGATTTTGTATTGGATTAGTATTCCAGAGTCTGGATACTAAAGACAGTGGTGGTATATGTCAGTAGGAGGGGGAGGTGGATGTTTTGGATTGTTTTAGAATGGGTACTGTGTTAGTAAGTTTTCAGGAGTTTCGGATTTTGTTGAGTGACTAGAAGGGGTTGAAGATATCTGGAAGCACTTGGATTTATGTTGGACAAAGATCTGTTTGTAGAAGTTTGATGTGCTGTCAGGGATTATTGCTAGGGATTTCGTTAGTTATATTTGAATTGTGAATATCATTGAGACGGAAGGATAGGTAAACAGTTTTTCAGGGTGGATTTTTTCCTGAATTTTCATGACTTACTTGTCCAGGGAGTGAAGTTCATGTAGCATGTATGGATCAGGAGAAACTTATGACCCAGTTGACAGATAGGCCTTGTGGAAGGTAGTACAGGTATTTGGATAAATGGGAAGTAACCAAATGCAGTGAGGAGACTGCAAGTTGGAAGGGAGTAGGGTAAGTGGTACCCTTGATCATGGGTCTGCATCAAAGATATGTGATATCCCAGTGGATGTTTAATCTGTTTAAGGATAAGTTGGTCAGTTGATGAGGGAGATGAATGCAGAGGTCTTTGAGCAAGGGACAGGTCTATTGCACGCTAGGGATGGGCAAGCATGGTTGGTGACTCAACTCCTGTTTACAGATAATAAGGCTCTGGAGGCAGACTCCAGAGAAAATTCAGAAGCTATTAACAGGGTTAGGGAGAATGTATGAAAAGAGAAATCTGAGAGTAAATAGGAACAGAAATAAGATCATAAGATGTAACAGGGTAATGAATTATGATGAATTGAGTGTAAGTTTGATTGGGGAAGACTTGAAGGAATTGGAGAACTTTAGGTACCTGGGAATGTATTTAGCAGCTAATGAAGCCATGCGGGGCTAAAGTAAGTTATAAGGTGTGAGAGGGGGGCTGACGATTTGGGTGCATTACCCCATAATGCTGAAATAAGTTTTCCTTTTCAACCTTCAGAATTCATTATTTTTAATTTGTTTGAAAAATGTATTTAACCTTACATTTTAAAAGATATTCACATAACATTGATAAAAATCACTTTAGAAGTAAGGCCTGAGTGTCAAGTGAGTTGCCCCTGCATATGTTTTATTGTTTAAAGTATCTGCACCAAACACAGATTTTCATAATGTTTTATTGTACATAATAAACCTTTTCTTATTACTATCAGTGTGGTGATAAAAAGAGTGTGGTCGAAAGAGCAGAAGAGGGTATATTGAAATGGTTTGGACATATGGAGAGAATGAGTGAGGAAAGGTTGACAAAGAGGATATATGTGTCAGAGGTAAAGGGAACAAGGAGAAGCGGGAGACCAAATTGGAGGTGGAAGGTTGGAATGAAAAAGATTTTGACCGGTCATGGCATAAACATGCAGGAGGGTGAAGGGCATGCAGGGAATAGAGTGAATTGGAACAATGTGGTATACTGGGGATGATGTGTTGTCAGTGGACTGAACCAGGGCATGTGAAACATCTGGGGTAAACCATGGAAAAGTCTGTGAGGCATGGATGTGGATAGGGAGCTGTGGTTTCAGTGCATTACACATGACAGCTAGAGACTGAGTGTGGGCGGATGTGGCCTTTTTTCCTGTGTTTCCTGGCACTACCTCACTGACACAAGGGGTGGTGATGCTATTTCCTGTGGGGCAGGGTGGCACCAGGAATGGGCCGGTGAGTAAGTGTGATTATGTACATGTGTATACATGTATGTGTATGTATATGTGTATATGTTATGTATATGTATGTGCATATATGTATGTATGTTTGTATATGGGTGGATGGGTCTTTCTTCGTCTGTTTCATGGCTCTGCCTCTCTAATGCAGGAAACATTGATCAAGGATGATAAATAAGTAGATATATTATTATTACTTCTACAACTACTACTGCTACTACAATAATACTAATGACTTAATCATGAGGATTTGCTGTGCTAGACAGTCCATTTTCGCTCTGAAATATTTTTGACGAATCATTAACTATCACTTTTTCATAATATTTCTCCTGTGTGCTGCAACAGTCTTGCCAAATCTTTATCTTTTCTTTCACTAGTTGTACATCATAGTTAGATTCTTTTATCTAAGGTATGCAGGTATTGCAAGTTAATTGGAAATTTATGATCATTAGGAAAATTTTTTAATTTTTTCTTATTACACTTCCTCTTGAAGAAAATTCACCAGTGTGCTAGTATGATTTTTCTGGAAGTCTTGAGACCATTTTAAAGTTCCTGCACAGTTGTTAAAGTTGATGATTTCCTCATTGATTTTCAATCATCTGGTAGTATTTTATCACTTTAAAAAAATGTGATAAGCAAAAACTCCTCTGTCAGTTTGTGATAAGCAAAAACTCCTCTGTCAGTTTTTTCACTTTTGCATGATGTCACAGATATGACATGAATGGATTATGAGTATAAGCCATTATGCAAGACAGTCCGAGGTGTCCATGTTCAATTGTTTTCAAATACTTTTGACTTTTAGTCCTTTTCAGTTTGATTTTTTCCCCATATTTTTCCATAGTTTCAGCAGTTTTACTCCTTTTGCTGTAGACAGGGAAACAACCTGTCTCCCACAAGTATGGCTGAGCAGATAGAAAAGATAATTAGAAAATGTATATCATATTTTACTGATCGTAAAAATGTAGGAGACATAATGTCAGCCAGTCAGTACTGTCAGATGCATGATTATGCTATTGTGTGTTTATTGTTTCCTTTGTAAAGAAGTAAAATGCCACAGGACGATATGTAGTGTGACACAGGTTGATCATGTAAGAAATGACATTGTCAGTGAGAGGTGTTGAAAATGACATTTTCAGTGAGAGGTGTTGGTAGTAAGTGCAGCCTGACTTAGAAAGCTGACAAGGATGTGAGGAAATAGTAAGAACATATGGAAGGGATGAGAGAAGAAAGACAACATGAATCTACTTGGCAGAAGTGAAGGGAGCATGGGGTAGGAGGAGATGAAGAAGGAGTTGGATAGATGTAGTGAAGGAGGTTTTGGAGTATCAGGACCTGAACATTCAGAAGGGTGAAAGGTGTGTATGGGGTGTAATGATTAGAGTGATGTGGTATATATAGGAAGATGTGCTGTCAGTGGCCTCTAAATTGGTCAAGTTAGACCATGGAATAGTCTGTCAGGTTTGGCTGTAGATGGGAAGCTGTAGTTTCAGATCATTATATATGACAGCTAGAGGAAGGATATGTGCAAATGAGGCCAATGTTTGTTTGCTTTCAGTGCCACTTTGCTAAGGCAGAACAAGTAATTAGGTATAAAAGAATTATATCAGTGCTATATTGTTTGTATTTGCACTTCTCAGTGTTTGTGTTAGCACGTGTTAGTTCATGCAGGTATCTGTTTTACACAGAATTAATGATATTTTGAATTAGGTATTATTTGTAAACTACTGCAGTGTATTCCCATGCCTCAGGCAGAACAACAACATAATTCTCCCTCTGACATTTAAAGAAAGTTATGCAAAGCTCTACCTTTTCTTTCATATTGGTGAGGCTCATGGCCTCTGGCAACTTTCTGTCACTATACCAATGATATTGGTGAGGGGGGAGGGAAAATCATGATTAAAAAGGTTAAAAGTTGGGGCCCATGTGGCTGTGCAAAATGGATGAATATGGAGCCTTCAGCAATAGGATTATAATGTAATTAAGGTTGTATATCAGAATTGTCCTTGTAATTATAGATATGAAGAATACACTCCAGATCTTTCAAAAATTTGTCAAGTTGCTGGAGGTTTGTTTTACTAATTACAGTTAACGGTAAAAAATGTGAATAACTTCTAGTATTGATCTCAGATAATGATTTAATGTTCCATACTCCAGAGTTCATTTCTTAATGGATATAGAGTCATTATGATAAAATTCATTGATTGACTCAATGTTTTTATTAATTTCAGTTTCATGACTCGTGGCGAGGGTTAGACTCTTCACTGAGATCAAGAAAATGTACTTCTGAGTCAAAGTAAACTTGTTACTTTTGGAATTGATAAACTTCTCTAAAATCCAATTGTGACATACTAACAATGTTATGTAGTTTATCTACTTAAACTTTACAGTAATCACAGTATTTGCAGTTACTTATAACAACTAAACTCAGTTGCAGCTCCGTGAAGAGCACATGATATCTCATTGTTTCATTATTCTTCAACTGTTGTCATATTACTTTTTTATAGAAAATTATTAGTAAAACTATATGCTATACATTTAGCCTCCCATTCACCTGGGATTGAAGTTTTAGCCATAGGTAAACGACCTGGAATTTCTTATTCTTGTAATGGTAATATTGCCCTTGGTGTGAAAACAGGCAGAGGTCTTGTTACTTTCCCTGTTGATTACTGAGAAAGATCATCTTCACTTCCAGCTCTGGGGAGCTCTACTGATGTATATCTGCTCACCATGGCTGCTGGCGTGTGAACGAAGGTATCACCCAACACCCCTACTCGGTTTGCCTAACATCATTTAACCCGGGAATCCACGGGGATTCACCTGCCCCAAGGCATCTTAATCCAGTTATATCAGTTAAAAAGCAGCATATTCTTACTTGTAGCTAGGTGGATGGGGCTCAAGATACCTTCAGGGAAGCAGTCAGCTCCCACATGATCACTCATACTGCCTTTAAGCTAGACTTAATTATTGGCTTGCAGGTGGGATGGTACAACCAGTTTTATTGATTTATCTTTTATTTATTTTCATTTTTCTGTTTGAATATAAGATGTTTAGTGTGTCTTCATAATTCCTATTGCAGACGCTATAAAACTGTTTCAGTTTGACATGTTTATTAAACTCACATGCATACTAACCAGATATAAAAGACTCACTTTTGCACGTACTTATTAAGACCTTCAAGTAATATTTGAAAATGTTAGCCATTATCATTGAAAATGATAATCTGATGAGTTCTGATGAATAAACAACTTATACTGGGTTTCATGAATTGATAGAACATTCATGTAACACTGAAACACTTCTAGAAATTTTGGAAAATCCCATCATTTCAGATTCTGGGAAACCTCATCCCAAATATAGTCTCTCTGGTAAATTTTATTCATAAGATAATGAAACAAATAAAAACAACTTATTTGCTGAGAAACTTCTATGAATTGGTCAACATAAATGATCTCATATAAGAAATTTTTAGTTTATTGTTGGAAATATGCCCTAGTTCAGCTAAGATCAGAATCAATGAGGATGGAGCTGTAGACCTAGACAGACATCAGAGGACTGTTTTATAACATCACAGTAACAGAAAAACACTCTGGTAACAAATGATCAAGATCCAGGTCTAGAATAGTTGCCTAAACCACATAGCATTGCACCAGTATGAGGGATGAACTGAAGATGTATCTTCTTGAGAAACATGGCTCTAACATTGCTGTGGAGAAAACAGACTCAGAGAGTTTCAGAATATGCCCCAAATACACCTCAGAAATATAACACTTAGAGAAAGATAATGAATATGAATGTCAGACCAGTTTAGGTAAAGAAAATGAGTTACAGCCCTCCTCTGTTGCTGAAGCTATCTCTTAAAAGGCAAAGTTTGCAAGTAGAAGGAAGCTGTTGAACAAAAGAAATGCAAGTCCTTCATCAAGATCAGCAAATGCATGAATTGTAAAAAATAAAAGGAATTGTAAATTTTTCTTTCCTTTATAAAAGGAATGTAAAAAAATAAAACAAAAAATATGTATTACAGCTTTAAGAGGTTTCTCACGAGTATAGAACTCCCTTCCCATACTATACCAATAGATAATGATGACACACACACATACATACAGTTGGAAAGGTAAGAAGGAGGAGAGAATGGTTTAAAAAGAGATGTGTAAACACTTAAGAACTTTTAGATTTATATTAGGGAAGATTAAGGAGTGAATATAGCAGGATAAGAAAGGAGGAACAAAGAACCTGAAGAGAATATTGCGGACAAGGCAGGAGAAAATCCAGAGCTTTCCCTTAAGCTCAACAGGAGTCACTTGTCAGTTAAACAACAGCTAATCACACCAAGGGAATCAGGGGAGAATTATAGAGTATGATGTAAGAATATGTAAGGAACTGATTGATAAGTACCTTATTTTTTTCTGACTCAACTGTGGATAGTTCTGCTTGTAATTCTTCACAACAGTTTTCTCCCACTGAACCTATACCATTTCTTATATTATCCTCACATAGAGTCCTCCAAGAACTCTCTTGGCCCCAGGTGGACAAGGCATATTGCTCAGATGACATACCTCCTTCATTTGTAAAGCTAGATCCAACCCTAGTTTGTCTGTTTTGCTACTGTCTAAAAAAAAAAACTCAGACTTATCCTTCCACATTGAAACATGCTTTGATGCAAACCATCCTTAATCACTCAATGCCTTTAGAAGGACCTTTTTTTTTTTTTTTCATTAGAGGCTCCAGTACCAGACAAAGGTCCACATCAAGGCCAAGCCTTAATTGAAATATAGAAAGGATTATGAAAGAGAAAATGAAGAGACAAGGGGTAGTATGTATGAATTTTGGAGGAAGAGAAAAACTTGTCTTTTAAAATATGCAATATCATAGGTATTGGGATAGATATGAAAAGGCAGAGAGTTCCAAAGCTTTGAGGTGTAGGGGAAGAAGCAGTCTTCAAAATAGCCCATCCTAGAGTTGCTGACAGCCACAATCACAATGAGATTGGTGCCTCAGTTTCATGGCTGCTTGCCAAGTCTGGGTGGTGGCTAAGATGGCTATCTATCTATATCTCTGATGCCGGTTTTCCAACTGGAACTCCCTCAAAGGGGTGTCAGTGCATGATAATTTCTTCCTATAGTCAATCATCATTCAGCCATGCCAATGAGAGCTCATTATCATGAGTCTTCTAGAAAGGAAATCGAGCAGCTTTTTAGCTAAATTCAGAGGGCTTGGTGAAAGATGATTTTGAATTACTTGACAAGGCTTATCTGCCTTCAGGAAGTGTGGATAGTGATTTTATGGCAATAATTCTCTTGAGCTTTGAAAGTTGACCAAGATGAGGCAGAAGAAGGTTTTCTAGCAAAGTTGAGGTGACTGGTTCGGTTGGTAAATTCACTAACTTTCACAGTTTGCTGTTAAAAAATTATCTGTGAATCACATTGATTGTAACAAGAAAAGATTTATTATATAAGACAATATATTCCATTTATCTATCAATATCTCTGATGCCTGTTCCCTTCTGGGACTTCCTCAAGGGTTTGATCATGGCAATAAAGTCCCAATAACAAGTGAACTCCAGTGCTGCTTCTTAGCATTAGTACTTTACCCTTGACAGGCCTCTGGCAGAGGGCAAGTCTAGTGCAGTGTCTGCAGAGGCTCCTACCTAATGTTCCTACTGACTACTTCTACCTAATGCTCCTCCCTAATGTTCCATCCTACTACTTATACCTAATGTTTCTACCTAATATTCCAACCTAAATGTTGCTAACTACTACTTTTATCCATTGCTCTTAGCATTTTGCAAAAGGCAGGGTTAGCACATGGTGCTTACTCACTGCAGGAAAATCAAGTTATGAAGAATGAGCTGTATGAGTTAAGTGTTGTCAAGAGTTATTTGTGACAAAGAGATATTGTATTTCTATGGACAGAATGCCAGTAGTCCACACGTGGGTGTGACATAAAGAAAAGACAGCTGCCTGGGTCAGATGAGTACAACTTGTCAACCATTGAAGTGCTGGCTCACTACATAGCTGTCAGTAACTCTCTTCATACCCAGGCAGATAGTACTAGTGATATACCTCACAGGTTCTTGGCTGCCTTCTAACTACTACCTCCAATAGAATATGTTAATAATCAGTAATCATTATTTCTGTTTAGGTAAAATAACTGGTAGGATGTATGCAGTGGCAACTCTCCCAACACTTAGGCCTAGCTCCAGCACTTTTTCCCATGTTGTGCTGAAAGTCTATACAAAATTTTGACATATTGTTAGAGTGAAAGAAGTGGACATTTTCCTTTGAAATAATTTCCATCATTGTTCTTTGAATATTTTAATGTAGAATTCATTAAAAAAAAAAAAAAGAATTTTGAGGGTGGAAAGGAAAAGTTAGTTAAGAAAGGAGACCACCCTAACCTCTTTATCATCTAATTGCTCTCACTTCTGCTATCTCCAGATTTTGAAGCTCTCCTTAACTCTCACTTTTTCAGTTAGAATTGTGTTCCCTTCTTTCTGATCAGTGCAGATCTTGCAGTGCTGGGTCTACTGGTGATATCTATGGTGTAACTCACTTTAGATCCACCTCTTTTTGAGATGTTAGCGAAGCTTTTGTTGGTCTTAGTCCTTGACATCTTCAAAACACCTGACAGAATGTTGCACAAGTCTTTGTTTTCTGTACTCCTTTCCTTTTTTTTCTCTAATGCACAGTTTTCTCCTCTGGCTGCTCCATTGCAATAGTTGGTAATAGAACAACTTGCTCCTCCTCTCCTGTGAACAGTGGTATTCGTGAGAGTTCTCTCCTGTCACTTACTCTTTTTTCTCTCAGTAAATAATCTCATATATCTCGTACTGAACATATTTTCTCTCTCAACTGGAACCTGTGCAGAATCTCATAGTAGGGGTACAGGAGCCTTCTTAAATTCTAATAGAGCTAAAATAGCAATTTTCCTAATATTTCCTATTTATGATTTATTTAGTTGCTTCATTTCAATTTCAGAACACCACAATTCAACCCAGTAATAATAAAAACATGTTGGGCATAACCATATACTTAACTCTTTCATGGAAACCACTCATAATTGTTTTTCTTGTGAGCAACTGTTTCATATATATGGAAGTTTTATTTACCCAGGTATGGGGTACTGCTCACGTCGTGAGGTTGCTCATCCTCCACCTCTCTGTTAACTAAAGTCATATCAAAAGCCTTCAGTCTCACTAATTCTTCCAGCATTACCTCTCTTAAACCTTCCCATTTTGTCTACTATAATGTTGCTGCTATCTCTCAGTTCTACTGGTATTATTTTGACCAACGTTCTTGTGAGCTGTCTTTGTGTGTCCCTACCCCCAGTGCTTGGACCTGAAACATGCATTTGGCTGCTGTTTCCCAAAGTTTTTGTGTGAAGATTGGTCCCCTCTTTCCCTTGAACAGCAAAGCTGTGGAATTCTCTTCCCTCTTCCTTCATAGAACCTTTCAGCCTTCAAGAATTAGGTCTACAAACACTTGCAAGGCCCTGATTTATTTCTGCTCTGTTTCCCATATACTTTTTTCTTTTATCCAAGATGGATAAATTTTACCCATGCAATGTCTGTTACTAAAAACAGAAAGAGTGATGAGGGAAATGGGGAGAATATTGAAGCTTTATATGGGCTTGGTTTCACACTATTAATTTCATACACGGATGCAACCTTGGTGGTGAAAAACATGAACATGCTTAGAAATATTACACTATGTGTGGTAAAAATAGGTGTGACGTAGATTGGCTGACATACGTGGGGAGGATATTGAAAATGTTTTTTCTTTAAAAGTATTCCACCTCTTTAAAGTCATCATTTACCCCAGGATTATGTAAAGTGAAAAATGTGTGGAAGGAGAGAACATTATCTTGGAGAGCAAAAATGGGTATGTTTGAGGGAATAGTAGTTCCAACA